>CM023491.1:42896436-43078076 GCA_013339685.2 Hyalomma asiaticum | reverse complement strand
GCGCACAAATAAGGGACACGTTTCTTGCGTGCGCTACGATCCACGTTTGTCCGGTGTCTGAGCGCCGGCAGCTCTCGCTGACACGTGCTTGCCCTAGCCTCGTTCTCAGATTAAATGCAAGCCCCGATAATGCGGTGACGCGAAAGTCAGAGACGGGTGCAACAAGCAGACAAGCTCCTTCTTTTCTTTCTTTTTTCGCTTTTGGTGCACAAAGGACGTGCTACGCTTCTCTGCGGTTCTTATCTTGAGATCAGTTTCGTTGATCTTTCGGCCTACACGCGAGAACATTTCATTAGATAATATGCATTTCTGCCCTCCGTTGTGGCTGTGCGGTGATTTGGTATTCGCTTTCACGTATTAGAATTAAAAAAAAGAAAACTGAAACCAGATTTTCATAACCGAGCATGCATTCTTTACACTGATCACCGTAACGCCGTGACGATACTGCACTATAGTTGTTGTGCTCAGCGCTGACCTGAAAGACGCTGTTTCGATCCCGGCATCAGCATCGCTTTTCGGTTGATGCGAAATGCTTGAAGCCCGACGTCTGCAGTGCACAAACGCGCGTTAAAGGCGTAAACCTCGCCAATTGCTCGGGTGCTAATCAAAGTTATCGGAAAATTCTTTTCTTGCTCGCATACCGCTCGAGTGTGCTCTATACTTCCACATAAAACTGCAGAACTATGCGGATTCCTCCACGGACAGTATAGAGTGTGTACTGCTGGGCGTCCTCTAGGAAACAAGAGCTTCATTATAGCGGGTAAGATGCTAATCGGCGTGTTTCCGGTTACATGCAGGGGGATGCTCCGAGAGCATAACATTCAGAAGACCACAATGTTTACGCCACTAGGCAAATGAAGTTGCGTGGTGCCGCATGGACCCAGGGCTCATTTTTGCCGTTAGGCACAACCTAATGACTCCAACATACAATGAGTTCAAGGAGGCACGCAGGAAATAGAATTGCAGTTATTTAGCTGTAGTGCAGTAATTATGCCAAATGGGATGAATCAAGTGGACGAAGAAAGAACACACAGCTGCAGACAGTAGGGACCGAAGCTACGGCTTCAGAACAACGCCTACAGGTGCCCTTCGGCGCTCGTTCCACCGTCCACTCTATGTGGTATTAATGCGACAATGTTAAAGAGTTCGTGTCGCAGCAATTCCAGTGTCGGCGTCGTTTGTTGTGAGCGAAAAATCAGCGTTGTCAGTGAGCGAATATTCAAGGTAGGTGCAATTAAACAAGAAGAAAATGCCCCCCCATATCCACGAAGTGAATGATGTTAGAGGAGCTTGCTCGGAGATGATCGGGTAACCCGCGAATCCTTCGTACACATTCCTCTACCATCATATGCAGACGTGACAACGTTGTTATATATACATTACAAAGACAATGTTATTAATTTACATTTGGATGCACTATATACTTATTGATGAACTATATATACATTTAGATTACATATAGACAAAGTACAAGAAGGGCGTCCCTCGAGAGCTCGGGGACTCGTTTCCCCTCAAAAATGATTGGTTTATGAAGGATGAACTCCTCCGCGCTGCTGCCTTGGCTGGGGCGTTCATGCTGCGGAGCGGTAACGAAGAGTGTTCACTGAGTGAGCTCCCGGCGAAGAGAAAGGAAGCGCGCCAAACGCGAGCGTCAAACGAGAGGCGTGGCCCTCTAGCGGTCACCCATCTAACTAGCGCACGCGCCGAGTTGTGTGCGCCACCTTTAGCGGCGGCGCGCCATCTAGTGAGCATTATTGAAATCACCGGAGAGAGCGCAGCTGCGCCTATGGCGGGACCAATGAGAACTAGTGTATCCACGCCGCCGACAACGGACAAGGCGCGAGCATAGGAAGATTGGCGAGCAAGCTCCTAAAAACCTTTGATGACCGGGGAATCGAACCAGCGACCCCTCGCTCCGGGTTAGGCGATCGGCCATCCCGCATATATTCTCCCGCCTTCTTCATCAGCGCTACAGGAAACACGGACAAAGAAGAGGCACAGGAAAGGTGTGTCTTCTTCCTTTTCCGTGTTTCGTGTAATGCTGCATCCAACTCAAGATGAACCATTAACAACTAGCTCAAGTCTCAATGGTGTCATCTTCATCGTCGAGGTTTTATGACGCATCTATGTCAAATGGCGCAAGAAGACGAGGAAGGCCACGCAGTAACCCAAGTAACTTGCACTTTCTACCAAATGGTGTCCGTGACAGGTACGTGGCTAGGCGACCGAAGAGCACGGCAGGCGTAAGAGAGCGCGATGAGAATGGGACCACGCATTGCTATCACGTTTCAACTCTTAAGGGTCCACAATTTTCTCCGTACATTAAAGGGGCCCTGAAACCATGTTTTACTCGCTGAGTTTTGCATCGAAACAGGTTCTTTGTATTGTTCTGAGGTTAATGCAAAAGAATTTTCGAGATCGATGCAGGCAAACGGAAGTTATTCAACTTAAAACTTCAAATAAAAGCAGACGACAGATATCGGCATCCGAGACGCTGACGCTGCTTCCAGTCAAAACACGGCTTACAAGCGTGCCGCCCTCTGTGGCCTTCCTGCCACAACCACTGACACAGGCTGCACAGCGCTCCTTGTGTCATTTACAAGCAAAATGAAATTGTAATGCACAAATTTGTACTTTTTAGCAGCTTTAGCAAGCATAAAACACGTTCTCGATTTGAAATTTCTCATATCCGATGCATTGTAAGCATGTGTGATGCATACTTTTATTCCTACCATCCGCGGCCAATAGGAAGCTGCAGCAAAGCCAGCATCCGCTCGGAAAAACTGTTCATGTATGGCACTGCGGTCAGCGCGGAAACCGATTTCAGATACAAACTAAAATATAATACGGTTCGATTTCGCCGCTTTCACTGGTGTACCGGTCATCATCAAGTGCCAAACAACGCAAAGGTACAATAAGATCAATGCGCGTGAATTGCGTTTCAGGGCCCCTTTAATGCTGGGAGTGTTAGCGCCACTCGTAGCCATGGCGGCCAGTGCGGAACACAGTTGTTGCCATGGCGTGTCGTGTGGTACGTGATTAGTCTAATACAAGTGGCTGCCGACGAATAAAACCTCGCATGCTACAGCAGTGTACAAAGGTCTTGGGTGCGGTCCCCAGCGACGGCAGGTGTGCTTTTTCGTCCACTTGAGTTCATTTCCATTTATGTCATAATTGCTACACTTGAACTAAAAAAAAAAGACAACTAGATTTCCCTGAAGCTTTCCTTGCCTTCGTTGTGCGTGGAATTCATTAGGTTGTGTCTAACGCAGAAACGAGCGCTTGATCAGTTACTCTTTCGTTATTTTATAGCGCGATTTTTCTTCTGGCAGACTTGGCGCCATTACGTAGCATGCGTGGGTTCATCCTTAGCAGCGAATTGGTAATAATAGATCACGTACCACGTGACAGCATATGGCAAAAAGAATGCTCCACACTCGCCGTCCAGGCTACGAGTGGCGCTAACACACTCATGAATAACGTGCAGAGAGAGAGAATATACTTTATTTCAAAATTACAGAAATCCTTCGTTGGTTGGGGCCCTCATTCCGGGGCTCTACTGTTTTGGGCGGCGCCCCCTTTTAGCCCGCTGGACCAGCTGCTGCAGTTCCTGCCGGCGTGAGCTGAGCAGTGTAGACTCCCAAGAGGAAGGGGTGGGGATGGAAGGTACGCCCCGTGGGGCAGAGCATTCCCACGTGGAGTGGTACACCGTCGTGACAGATCCACAGAAGCGGCAGTATGAGGGATAGAGAGTCGGATGAAAAAAATTACAGCATATCCACGGAGTGAATGATGATGAGTGGGCGAAGCTCGGGATGTGCATCGTAGATCGTGGCGAGTTCCGGATTAATTTAGTTAACGCGCATGCTACGAATCCTCACGGTTCAACTATGCACAATGCACAAGTGAAATCTCCCACCGGCACTTCATTGCAAGTCAAGATCCAGTGTATATGTATATATATATATATATATATATATATATATATATATATATATATATATATATATATATATATATATATATATATATATAGGGTTTTGCCGGTGAACGCTTCTCCAACGCGAGCAGTCGGTATTTCTCAATCAAGAAACTCGCTAGGAGACGCTGCCTGCGCCAACGTTGTCTCTCGCGTTTGCCGGGGCAGTGTCGAGTTTGCCGGGGAGCGCGTGGCTCCCGGCGCTCGCGGCGAGGGCGAGCGCCAGGTGCCACGCGCTCGCCCTCGGCGCGTGCGTGCGCTCCAGCAGGCACGCGCCGGTGGCTACCTACTACTAACTACTACTACTACTACTACTACTACTACATACATCGGGGACGCACGAAATGGCTGCTAATGGGGAATGAGAGACAGAAGAATTCGGCTTTAGTTAACGCGCACGCTGCGAATTTTTATTGTTCAACAACGCACAGGAGAAATCTCCCACCGGCACCACCTTGGAGGTCAAAGCGTAAGACTGGTTACGCACTACTACGACTACGACGAGGGACGAACGGGTGCCGCTTTAAGGAGCTTCGCTCCTAAAATATTCAGCATGTAGAGACGAGGAAATGAATTCGCCTGCAGTTGCCGCCAAGCGACAGCATCTGCTCTGTTAAGTGGAGGATGAGTAGGGGGATATGTGTAACGGTTCTGTCGGTAGTACTCCAGCGTTGCATTGTAGTCAAGTGGTTCTGTCGGTGCCTCGTTTAGGTTGGACAGCTCTTCCGATGGTGCCCGGCCGGTCAGACCTCGGGCGGAGGCGCAAAATATACATTTTTCGTTTTCTAGCCACGTATTGTCAACGCCCTCCGCATGCGGAAGCCAGGAAACACGTACAAAATATTCTAATTTGGTTTTAAAGATTTCGTAGCCCAGCACTGCAAGGCAGCCCGAGCGCAATGGACACTACGGTGACGTATGAACACAGTATCTTAAAGATCGCTGAAATCGCTGTCAGGGTGGCTGGACGAAATTGTCGTTGTTTGCGTGCCCCACGTGTAATGGGCCACAGACGACAGAGTTGCAGCGGCGCTATCACGAATTGCTGTCGCTACGCGTCTTGGACGTACGTCCGACTGTGTCCACACATCACTAGGAAACCGCCCCCTCGAAATCGAAACCGAAAGTGGGCCTTTATTGGAGCCGTATTAAAAATATATTCATTGCGTTGCGAGGCTCCATGATAGTTTTTTCGGGGTTCTCCACGCCAGTGCTCTCATTTACAGCAACAATACGAGAATGTCAAAAATTCGTGTCAGTACTCATTTAAAGTGGACAAGGCAGCGACCCCCACTGTAGCTTAGTTAGTAGCGCATCGGACGCGTTATCTAAAGGCCAGGTTCGGCCAAACGTTCCCTCCGGGACCCAGCCCAGAAATACTTGAGCGATGGACATTCTGAAGAAGAGAAGGGGTAGGGGGGAGCAGTTGAAGTGGAGTTCGCGGTGTCACGTTGCTCTGTTAAACCTAAACACGCATACAAAAAAAAAAGTAATGAACATTTTGGTCCGGCACTTTTGGCAGCTATGCGCACTTCCGTCAACAGCAAAGCATAATTATTGACTCCGACATTCACAAGTAGTGACTGACTCCGATATTCGCGTTGACTGCGTGAAGCTTATGTTGCTTAAGTGTTTTTTTTTTCATTTATTCCTTTTCTTTTCCTCCACTTCTATGTTAGTTTCGCCTAGTTCCACTATATTACTTACTGCCGATTCACTGCTGTCCATTGATATCTTTATTTACTTATACCTGTATTATTATCTGTCACTTTTTTCAATTGCACTCATTCAGCTACCGTTCTTGCCATTGTAACTTCTATGTTAACCATGAAAGGAGGTCCAGTTCAGTTTTTACTATGGACCTCCTTCTGCATACCTCTATCTGTAAAATCTTTTTATGAATTAACAAACATTGATTGATTGATTGATTGATGATTGATTGATTGATTATTGATTGATAAGGGTGCTCGTCCAAGGTGTATGTACACATGGTAGAGAGGCTTCCAAAGAAGCCCACGTGTCCAGACAATGGCGACTCGCATAGAGCTTAGCGCCACCTACTGAAGAAGGGAAACATCCGGCATAAACAAAAGCAATCCGGATGTGACGGCTGATCCGGTAAAAAAAAAAAAAAGAAAGGGGGCGACGTCACCTTTTGTTGGTGGCGAGAAAACTGCTTTTTGTGGCGCTGGTTTGGAGTAGGGTGATATTTTGTGTGTTACATTTGCTATATATGGTATATACGCATTAAAACTTGTAAAACCAGGCAGGCGCTACAGGCCGCCCTAGCTTTCTAAATTTAAAGCTCGAGGTGGTACGTGCCTTGAAGCGACTCAACAAAACGTTGGAAAGAACAAAAGCTCTTCCCCTTCCTAGGAGTGCTATGAACTTGACTTTTCCATATAACTTCTGGGTTCGGCTGGCAAAAGTGGCCTCTTAATGCGCGACACAAAAAATCGAATCTTCTTGGAGAAAACTTGGAGGTTTCAGAACATAAATAAGTAACGATACACGACGATATGCAGCACGATCTTGCTTGGGTATTTTCGACAGCACTTGCCGAAAAAAACATCTGTAAAACTCGCATAATGCGCTCTAAAGCGCTCGTGCACGTGTACTTATAGCGTTTTGTATGGCATTGTGGTGATGGTCGTCGACAGCTAATCTGTATCATCTTACCATCCATTTTAGCTACGCAAATACGACGCATCATGTTACGGAAGCGATAGCTAATTAATTCTAAACACTCAGGGAAGGATGACAAGTTTTATAGCCAAATACTTGTATTGGTGACGAAATTTATGTATTGGTGTCAACATTTAGGAGTTCATCGACAAATATGCCTTTATAATGAACATCCCGATACTCTACAGTTATACGCAACTACAGAATAGTCCACACAAACGCGCAGATGTATAACGCGAAAAAAATGCATTCACAAGTGTCATCGAATTGATAACATCGTCACAGAAACAGTTGTTATTAAGGTTACGTTCGCAGATGGAAGAATACGCGAAAGCACTCCTAGTACTTAGCCATAGACGTCTAATTGGTTCACTCGCCCGTGACAAGAATGCCAAGACAGCGAGCGTCCGGACTTCAGCTGGCCTCATTAAGCACAAACAATCGCGCGAAGTCTCGCGCAGTTTCGCGTCGATCACGCTGCCGCAGTCACGCGGAATGACGACAAGTCCTCCGACAGAACTCTGGTCGTGGGATCTTTCACGTCTTCTACTCTGAGAAGACGCCTCACGATGTACCAGCAGTCTTCGTTCAGGTTGTCCAGCTGCACCCGGCCATCTTCGCGGCCTTTGCAAGTCACGCGTTCTTTCACGACGCCGGCCGCCCGCATGAACCCGTCCAAGCTGTGTATGCTCTTCAACGTGGCTCGCACCGATGCCGCGGCCTCGGCGTCGCTTACCGACAGCTGCTGGGCCAGCTCTTGCAGCAGCGAGGGGTGTTCGGCTACGAGCTCGAGGGCTTCCGCTCCATACCTGCATGGGTTAAGTGGATAAAGTCGATGAGCGTGGCAATGTGGGCTTGTTGGTAGAGCACCTTGAGTTTGATGGTAGCGCACGACAAACACCGACAACAGGAAGGCGCTGTGGTGTGTCACGTGTGCCTTCCTGTTGTCCGTGTTCGCCGTGCGCATACCCCAAACTCAACAAACTGAAGTGAATAATCTCGACGGTTTTATGCGTTGCAGAACCAAGATAACGCTGTGGCCGCCTGGTGTAAAACAGTGTGTACAAATCTAGAACACACACACGCACCAAGAAGAATAGAGTACGTATTTTAAACGACCGCAAGGGAACGCTCTTACGGCCTTTGCCTTGACGCTGTGTTTATCAACAGCTTTACATACATACCGCCGGTAGACAGCGAACGACGACATGAATGGTGTACAAAGTAGCGCCTGTGCAGAGTCGCACAATGCGACTAAAAATAAATTAGGACCTGGCACTTCTGAAAGGGGTGTGTGAATATTGTTAGCGGATCAATAACAAATATTCGCAACAATTCATTGACGTACTTGGCTTGCTAGTAAACCTTGAAGCACATGTTAATGGTGCGATATATGACCCCAAAATTTCCACCTGTTTTCGCGACGTCAAATATATATCCAGTATATCCGCACTGCATTATCCCTCCATATACATTAGGAGGTTACGGAAACGTGTGAAAATTATTGGAATGACACAAGGGCACGCTGATTACGTAAATACGTATAATTTTTCTCCATCTGGAAAAATTAATCAACTAAATAGAAATAGTGTCAATACAATCGGACTTGTCAAGGTCTCTCTAGGCGGCTGGTGCTGAAAGCAGCAAACAAACAAACAACAAACAACAACAAACAACAACAAACAAACAAACAGGCGTCGCGCTGTGATTAAGCTGATGCGTACATTAACCTAAAACACGTCTCCTAATCTTTACTTCCATTTACTGTAAGAGCACCATTAAAGAATATCGTGTTAGTAAAGGCTGTTTGTCATTTCGGACTTTACAATAATATATCATATCAACACAGAGGTAGGCCGTGTAATAGGCGCTAACGGGCAATTTTAGCGTACTTTCGTAAGTGCAGCCCACTCGTCCATATTACTGAGCGCAATAAAAACGCCAGCAGTAAATGACTCTGCTCATCATACATACTGTTCAAACACAGTGACGCAATACACAGGGCATATACTAAGAAGGCGACACAACGATATGCGGCAAATAACTCAAAACGCTATACAAAAACAGTACGTTATCCTTGTATGGTCATGTGTTGTGAGGGGATGTGAGTTCCTCAGTTCATGCAGCCATCTTAACTTGCCAAATTGGGCTGCGCGGTAAAAATATCGTTAAAACCAAGCAGCTTAACCGCCTGGACCAGAAACAACAGCCGCAACCTTTACGAAAGGTAATGGGCGTGCATGTCACCCGTCCACTACTGCGACTGCTTAGAGGATGTGGCTGTAAAAGGAAGCATATTGGTCTTTGGAGTTATTCATGGCTAGAACAATCTTCTAACGGGGGAAGGGCCCGGATTTGTCGTTACCGGTTTGACAAGTGGCACCTTGTCTTTCGGCTCATAACCATTGCGCGAAAAACGCACTCAATTACTTCTCCAGCCCATTGCCGGTGCTCTAAGGCGTCGCCGCAGAGCACAGGCTACGTGCGTGCTTGTTCTCTTTCCGTATGTTAACGTCTCTATGTCACAGCCGTACTCACCTGTCCACTGCTGTGCCGTTGACAAACAGCGCGCTCGAGCAACGAAGCCGAATTGCGCCGTGTCACGTCCCAGATGGCAGAACCATTCCTTGTTAACGCTAGATCTACTGAGCAAGCAGGCCGTCCACGGACGCTCAGGATGTGTAGTTGCGCTCGATCCCGTCGCGAAGACGGCGAACAAAGACGGCGGCAACTTCGGGCTCTCCGATTCTCACGTGGACCCTGCGGATGTTCCGGCTGCTGTTCAGCGCAGTCTGCCAAGAGCTGTATTTCCGGTGCAGTCATGAACCGCGTCACAACGCGCAGCTCGTTCACGCTGGCGTTCTGGCGCAGCGACTCCAAGATGGCCGCCCATCCTATCTTGGCCTCCTCTGGAAACAGCTGGCGCAGCCATATTGTCAGGTGGAGCTCCTTTAGCGCGGAGGTTGTCGAGATGTAGCGAGCGATGTCGGAGCTCAGGTCCTCGTCTACGTCCGGTATCCATATCTCCAGGTGAGCAGTGGTCACGTGACCGAACGACGGCAAGCGTTGAAATACTTGAGACACTCGTCCATGCTCGTCTCGATAGGGAAATGAGTGGAATTGCGAGAATGCTTTGCATTCTATCATCTCGTGCCGGTCCAAAATGTACAGTGTCGTGTCGAAAGACACTTGTTCCTCTATACCGCTCTTCTGTAGCGCACCGCACAGCTTTTACCACAAGAAACGTTCGCTACAGTGTCCCCTGATGGTCAACTTAAAGGGACTTGCTTTCGCTGACAAAGACTGGAAAAGGTCTTCCCACTGTTCTGGTTCCCAGATCTTCAGGGGCAAGTGACTGCTCGGAGCGTATCGTTTCCCAAGAGTGCGAAAAGCCAAGGGCTAAAGTCTGTCTGACACGAGGTTGTCGATGCTCCCGCTCTGCTCATCCAGGCATCGTACGTCAACACGTTGACGTTCAATATGCGCAAGGTGCGGTTTCGGGCCAGAACCTCGGTCATGATGTCAGCGCTCTCCGCATCTACCGCGAAGTCGTCGAGAGTCACTTCAGTCACAGTGGTGTTCGTAAGAAGTCCCTCGAGTACCCACTTCAGTGATAGTGGTCTGATTTCACAGTACGCTCCTACGGTCAACTTCTTCATTGTTCTGGCGCCAGCGAGGAACTTCGCAAACGACGCGCGGTGTTCAGGTCTAGCCATGTTGCTGCACAAGATGGCAGTGAGTGTTACCTGAATATTAGAGAGAAACAGAAAAGTCTCTATGTTCTACGAGGTATATAGCAGGTAGGTGGCCCTACAGAGGTCAAGAGGTGGCCCCCCAGATAGGTGGCCCTTCAGAGACAAGAGCGTCAGCGGCGGGCAGCGGCGCGCTCTGCGCCCGCTGTTAACGCTTTTGGCTCTGGCTGTAGTGACACGATAAAAATAGTGAGAACGCCGAAGGCGCACCGCGAAGCGGTGACCTATGTTAACTGGCCCTCCCAGTGACGCGGGCATACCACAGCCCCATGGCCACAATTAGTCTGCTATATTTGACGGTGTTTTCAGCCGCCGGCAATCTGGCGACAATATTAGGTTACGCTTCACGGACCGACCCTGCATTACACCTGGCCAGATCGGCGCCTTTATTCGTTCCCTGCAACGCGGAGGCTAGACCTGTTCCGCAAGAATGCTACGAGGTGAAGTCAGTCAAGAAATTAAGCGCAGGAAAATAACGGCAAATGCTCACCTCAGCAGCCGAAAGAAACCCGTGATGTGATGATGATGACGGGCCTCTTTTATGGCGCTCACCAACTGAGGGCGATAGGCCAAGAGAAAACCAGTGTTTGTCCTTCGCTGCGATCACTTCGTCATCGCCAGATCCACGCGCATCCATGGTGATGATAGCTGTGTCCCTCAGCTGCACGACTACAATACTGACGAAAAAGCTGGAGCGGACGATGTAAAGCGTTGGAACAAAAATGACCTCTGTATCTTATTGAAATACTATACGTATAGGTGCAAAGTACTTCTCCGCGAAGGAATCACGTAGAAAGAGATGCTGCGGACGTAGATGTAGTAATGCAGACCAAATGAATGGTGCACACTCACTCTGGGGATTGGCCAAGAGCCAGGTAGTTAAAAGAATGAAACTCCCAGCAAACGCTCAGTAATGTGGGCAAGTTAAAATAAGTTAAAGAAATTGGGCATTGTTAAGATTAGGAAAGAAAGAAAAAAGAAAGAAAGAAGGAAAGAAAGAAAGAAAGAAAGAAAGAAAGAAAAAAGAAGCAGGTATAATTTTTTGGACTCGTGTCGTTGTTCTCCGCATCTTTTCTCTAAAAAAAGGTGGCAAGTCCGTCGCTTGCTGCTACAAATGCGTAATGCTACAAGCAACTATATTTCCATATATTTTTTCCGATAGCGGGGGCGTGTGAGAGCATTGGGGGAAATTTGCGCTTAATTCATTGCCTTGTCAATGACGCCAGCTGATACCGAGTTGTGTTGTTTTGTGGAGTTTAACGTCCCAAAACCCGCTCTGATTATGAGAGACCGTAGTAGAGGGCTCGGAAATTTCGACCACCTGGGGTTCTTTAACGTGCACTGACATCGCACAGCACACGGGCCTCTAACATTTTGCTCCATCGAAATGCATCCGCCGCGGCCGGTATTCGATCCCGCGGCCCTCGGATCAGCAGCCGAGTACCATAGCCACTAGAACACCGTGGCGGGACTACGAGCGTTAAAGGACTGTCTACCGCTTGGAAAGCTTTGTTAGATTGTGGTAAAAATGGGAAGATTGTACGTCAATTTACGGAAACGAGCACGCTTTACCCCACAAAAGAAACTATTTTTAATTTTGCCCTGGAAGCGATGCAAAAAAAAAAAAATTCACAGCATATCCACAGAGTGAATGATGATGAGTGGGCGAAGCTCCGGAGGTTCATCGTAGATCGTGCCGAGTTCCGGATTAATTTAGTTAACGCGCACCCTACGAATCCTTATGGTTGAACTACGTACAAATGAAATCTCTCACCCGCTCTACATTGCAAGTCAAGATCCAGTGCCTATATATATATATGGGTGGCCGGTGAACGGTTCTCAAGCGCGAGCAGTCGGTATTTTTTAAATCAAGAAACTCGCTAGAAGACGATGCCTGCATCAAGCTTGTCTCTCGCGGGTGAGGGCGCGTTCTCCTCCTTTGCGAGGGCGCGTTCTCCTCCTATTTGTATAGGAAGAACGTTGATTCACAATGGAGGAAGAGAACTAGGAGGCTTACCAGTAAGTATACATCCAGTAACGAAACGGATGGACGAAAAAGAGCGTTAAGAGCATGGTCAGAGCGGCGGAGAACTCGGATTGGATAGCAAGAATGGAGAAGAAACCGGCATTGAACAACTACCGAAAAGGGAAAGACGAATCAATAGAGAAAATTTTACGATAATTCAAGGAAGCGCTTTACTGTTTGAGGTATATAGCAGGTAGGTGGCCCTACAGAGGTCAAGAGGTGGCCCCCCAGATAGGTGGCCCTTCAGAGACAAGAGCGTCAGCGGCGGGCAGCGGCGCGCTCTGCGCCCGCTTGTAACGCTTTTGGCTCTGGCTGTAGTGACACGATAAAAATAGTGAGAACGCCGAAGGCGCACCGCGAAGAGGTGACCTATGTTAACTGGCCCTCCCAGTGACGCGGGCATACCACAGCCCCATGGCCACAATTAGTCTGCTATATTTGACGGTGTTTTCAGCCGCCGGCAATCTGGCGACAATATTAGGTTACGCTTCCACGGACCGACCCTGCATTACACCTGGCCAGATCGGCGCCTTTATTCCGTTCCCTGCAACGCGGAGGCTAGACCTGTTCCGCAAGAATGGCTACGAGGTGAAGTCAGTCAAGAAATTAAGCGCAGGAAAATAACGGCAAATGCTCACCTCAGCAGCCGGAAAGAAAACCAGTGATGATGATGATGACGGGCCTCTTTTATGGCGCTCACCAACTGAGGGCGATAGGCCAAGAGAAAACCAGTGTTTGTCCTTCGCTGCGATCACTTCGTCATCGCCAGATCCACGCGCATCCATGGTGATGATAGCTGTGTCCCTCAGCTGCACGACTACAATACTGACGAAAAAGCTGGCGGAGCGGACGATGTAAAGCGTTGGAACAAAAATGACCTCTGTATCTTATTGAAATACTATACGTATAGGTGCAAAGTACTTCTCCGCGAAGGAATCACGTAGAAAGAGATGCTGCGGACGTAGATGTAGTAATGCAGACCAAATTGAATGGTGCACACTCACTCTGGGGGATTGGCCAAGAGCCAGGTAGTTAAAAGAATGAAACTCCCAGCAAACGCTCAGTAATGTTGGGCAAGTTAAAATAAGTTAAAGAAATTGGGCATTGTTAAGGTGATTAGGAAAGAAAGAAAGAAAGAAAGAAAGAAGGAAAGAAAGAAAGAAAGAAAGAAAGAAAGAAAGAAGCAGGTATAATTTTTTGGACTCGTGTCGTTGTTCTCCGCATCATTTTTCTCTAAAAAAAGGTGGCAAGTCCGGCTTGCTGCTACAAATGCGTAATGCTACAAGCAACTATATTTCCATATATTTTTTCCGATAGCGGGGGCGTGTGAGAGCATTGGGGGAAATTTGCGCTTAATTCATTGCCTTGTCAATGACGCCAGCTGATACGAGCAAGTTGTGTTGTTTTGTGGAGTTTAACGTCCCAAAACCCGCTCTGATTATGAGAGACGCCGTAGTAGAGGGCTCCGGAAATTTCGACCACCTGGGGTTCTTTAACGTGCACTGACATCGCACAGCACACGGGCCTCTAACATTTTGCCTCCATCGAAATGCATCCGCCGCGGCCGGTATTCGATCCCGCGGCCCTCGGATCAGCAGCCGAGTACCATAGCCACTAGAACACCGTGGCGGGACTACGAGCGTTAAAGGGACTGTCTACCGCTTGGAAAGCTTTGTTAGATTGTGGTAAAAATGGGAAGATTGTACGTCAAATTTACGGAAACGAGCACGCTTTACCCAACAAAAAAGAAACTATCTTTAATTTTGCCCTGGAAGCGATGCAAAAAAAAAAAAAAATTCACAGCATATCCACGGAGTGAATGATGATGAGTGGGCGAAGCTCCGGAGGTTCATCGTAGATCGTGCCGAGTTCCGGATTAATTTAGTTAACGTGCACCCTACGAATCCTTATGGTTCAACTACGTACAAGTGAAATCTCTCACCCGCTCTACATTGCAAGTCAAGATCCAGTGCCTATATATATATATGGGTGGCCGGTGAACGGTTCTCCAGCGCGAGCAGTCGGTATTTTTTAAATCAAGAAACTCGCTAGAAGACGATGCCTGCATCAAGCTTGTCTCTCGCGGGTGAGGGCGCGTTCTCCTCCTTTGCGAGGGCGCGTTCTCCTCCTATTTGTATAGGAAGAACGTTGATTCACAATGGAGGAAGAGAACTAGGAGGCTTACCAGTAAGTATACATCCAGTAACGAAACGGATGGGACGAAAAAGAGCGTTAAGAGCATGGTCAGAGCGGCGGAGAACTCGGATTGGATAGCAAGAATGGAGAAGAAACCGGCATTGAACAACTACCGAAAAGGGAAAGACGAAATCAAGAGAGAAAAATTTTACGATAATTCAAAGGAAGCGCTTTACTGTTTGAGGCAAGGTCCGGTTGCCTGAGAACCCGAAGTTACAGAGCGAAATTCAATAAAGAAGGGGACACATGTACGTGCTGTGGAAAAGCTAGGGAAACGACAGATCATATTTTGATTGAATGTACAGATGTCCACCCAGGTGTAGCTGTGGACACTACCCTACAGGAGGCCATGGGTTTCAGGAGTAACAGGGGAAAGCTGAACATGCCGGCGATAGAGATAAGTAAAAGGCGCTTAGAGCATTGGTGGCGTAAAAGTATGGGGCAAACAAAAGCGCAAGGTAGTTCGGGTAAGATTGTTACATCACAGCGGAACGATAATAGATAAAATAAATAGACGAGGAGAAAAATTAGTTGTGAAAATATGTGTGATTCGGGAAAAGAAATGGCTGTAAAGGAAAAAGAAATAAAGCTAGAGCTTGGTGGCCCGGCTACCGCCCCGTTATAAAGGGGACGCTCCTAATATCCATCCATCCATCGAGCTGGTAGAGCGTTCATCTAAGAGGGTTTCCATAGTCAACGCGCTCCTTTCGCTCCCTCTCTGTCTCTCTCTCTCTCATACAAGACAGCAGATGGAAGAGTGAGAGAGCTCGCGCGCCAGGAAGGCACGCGCCGAGGGCGAGCGCGAGCTGGACTACATACATACTACTAAGTACTACTACTACAGAGGAGGGAAAGACCGACACCCTAAGGAGCTTCGCCCCTAAAACGCCGCTATAGCGTCTCCCAAAAGCGTGTTTGTCAATTTTCTAGTGTAAAAGAAGCAGCCGAGGCAGGCATACATATTCTGCTGAAAAACAATTATGTATGCGTTACAACTGTACTTCACCCTATGAGACACCTTTTAGCATGCCAGATCAATCAATTCGTTCTTCCTTTCGCTGCTTTCGGGGTGGCGCAAGTGGCGGTGCCTTCGAATTTGTCTGCCTGTGCTGGCACGCAGTACTGCACTTGCCATGCGTGCGGCGCTGCATGTCCAAGGTTCACCCCAGTGCACCGTCTTTGCCTCACGCTTCTTCTCGTCATCTCTGGAATGACGACCTTGGAACCGGTTCCTGTTGAGAAGAAGCCTCCCGCACCCGAAAGGGTTGCTAGAAGAGGCGACGACGCATCGTGCCAAGTAACCATTATTGTCGGCGTCTGTACACGTAGGAAGGGAGCCACTCCGTAGATTAAAAAAGAAATTCCGTTTCAATGATTTCTACGCAGTTTCTGGAGAAACTGCTGCACGCCGAGACACTTCAAGAGGTACGCTTTCTATTGAGCCAAAAAGCAGGAGAGCGATGGACAGCAGACAGTCCCTTTAATGGTGTGGAAGCCAGCCAATGACAAAGCTTAATTGTCTCATCGGGAGTAACTTTGCTTCCTTATCACTCCTCGCTTAAAGCAGCAGTTTCCTGTAGCTCACAAATGTTGTCGAAAATCAATCTCCGCTTGGAAGTTATCGTTAATATGACGTCTACATCAGAGGATATTAGATATTTCAGCATGCACAATATGCGAACAGTCTGCTACCATTTCTTTCTTTGTTGCTGTAACCCTGTCTCGCCAGTTCGGGAAATTCGTGCAGAATGCAAATTAAACGCGCGTCGCCGGCCGGCCCAAGCAGCGTAGGGCTCAGCGGAGGGTGCTTTCAGAGGTTGCCTAACTTGCACAGTCGCTTGCGACACGGTATCGTCGAGGCGTCTGTTGCGCACATGGACGAGAAGGCCGGAGTACATGTCCAAGGAAGTCAGCGCCCACGGTGGCAAACCTCACCCCAGCCACGGTGAAAATCTACAAGAATGCATCCTTTTCAAGCTGTAACAATTGAAAACGGCGCAGCTAACTTCAAACACTGCGTACGAGAACACTGTCCGTTGGGCCCAGCTACTGAGACTGCGTGTTCAAACTTGCTCATGCACCGCACGTGGCGATTGTGCGTGTGTGATGTATGTGCGCTGCGCGTGAGCCTATCTCTCCTCCTTCGGAAGCTCACACCCTTCCCGCCCGCCGACGCAAGGCACCGCAAGGCGCCGGCGTGTCTCCCTCCACTACGGCCTTTCTCTCCTCTATCTCTTTCACTCCCTTCCCCCCCCCCCCCCCCCCCCCGGACGCTTAGCCATGCTCCCTACATGGGCTGCAGAAATTAGCATCCTTTCCTACCCAAACCACAATCAATCAATCAACTGCCAGAGGCCCTGAGTACTGTGCGTTGTCAGTGCACGTTAAAGAACCCCAGGTGGTCTAGATTCCCGGAGCTCTCCACTACGGCCTTTCTCTCCTCTATCTCTTTCAGTCCCGTTCCCCCACCCCCACGAATGCTTAGCCGTGCTCCCTACATGGGCTGCAGAAATTAGCGTCCTTTCCTACCCAAACCACAATCAATCAATCAACTGCCAGAGGCCCGAGTACTGTGCGTTGTCAGTGCACGTTAAAGAACCCCAGGTGGTCTAAATTTCCAGAGCTCTCCACTACGGCCTTTCTCTCCTCTATCTCTTTCACTCCCTTTCCCCCACCCCCACGAACGCTTAGCCGTGCTCCCTACATGGGCTGCAGAAATTAGCGTCCTTTCCTACCCAAACCACAATCAATCAATCAACTGCCAGAGGCCCTGAGTACTGTGCGTTGTCAGTGCACGTTAAAGAACCCCAGGTGGTCTAAATTTCCGGAGCTCTCCACTACGGCCTTTCTCTCCTCTATCTCTTTCACTCCCTTTCTCCCACCCCCACGAACGCTTAGCCGTGCTCCCTACAAGGGCTGCAGAAATTAGCGTCCTTTCCTACCCAAACCACAATCAATCAATCAACTGCCAGAGGCCCGTGTACTGTGCGTTGTCAGTGCACGTTAAAGAACCCCAGGTGGTCTAAATTTCCGGAGCCCTCCACTACGGCCTCCACTACGGCCTAATGCTCTTCGTTCAAAATTATTCAAAGCCCCCTGGTGGCAGATGTATTGTGACCGTGTTTCAAGCCACAATTCGTCTGCTTAAACATGCAATACAGTGCAGTATGACAGCAGAAAAAAAGGACACAAGATCAACACACGTAACGATAAGTCTTTGTATTTCACAAAAGTGTGCCATTATAATCCTGAGTTTCACTGGTCAGATGTTGATTTCCACGGCCAGTTCGTGAAGCACGGCTACCAAGACAGCACAATGCATTAGCAGCTCTGTGCGGGCGTTGGACCTAACGATCACTTTTATGGGTGCGAGTTTCTTTTTTTTTCTTTTTGCATTGGCTTCAGACAAGTTTACTTAAGTACTATACAACCTGAAGTGGCCACAGAACTTTGCTCGAGTGGCACCCATTTGGACAAGGTAAAAGCTACACATGCAACACTCATCTCCTCTGGAGACTTGCCTAGGCACGATACTCGCGTCCTACAGAACAAACCTAAGAAATGTACAGGCCTATATTACAAAAGTTTGATATTGAGACCTCTTGCACGCAGTCCTCAAGGAGTCCTTTCTCGGCCAACATCACAGCCGCTTTTGGCGGTACAGTTTGTGGCAGTAGGGTCTTGCGCAGTCACCGGGATACCACAACTGCGTTGCTGCCAGCACTGGCGCCGGTGAGTAGTAGTAGTAGTTGCAGACACTGACTATATATATATATAACACGGATGCACACATGCACACTGCAATGACACGTACACGCACACACACACGAATGAAACGATGTCTTCTCACTTCATGGCAGAATGTTCTGTGCGATTCACGAAAGCGGAAGCGGAGTCGCTCGACTGCAGACACTATCGCAGCCGGTCCTTGTCTATTTTCTGTCCCTCAAGGTATATGGGGGTCACTTTGGCTGGCTTGAAAGACCTGTATGAAAAATAATGAGATTCCAGTGATTATATTTAAGTATTAAAGCATCTATGAACTAGTGCTTCTGGCTTGCAATAGTATTTGCGAAGCACGAAATTGTCGTATGTTCAGATGAGGCAAAAATGTTGTGCCTGCAAGCATTTGGAGATGCAGATGAATACCTTCATAAGCAATGTGTGTATAAAAGACCCTTATAACGTAGGGTCTCCTACACACACGGTGCCATGTTTTCATTGTTCCAAACAACCTCTCTTTTTACATGGGCACACTACAACTAAGCTGACCACAGAAGGTTACAGCCTGTTGCAAAGTGTTTATTATATTTCATTTGCTTTAGCGTTATTAAGTGGTTTGGTTGGTGGACTGTGTCACTCGGAACACAATGTTTTCTCCACCACAACTTTCCCATACTGGTTTCCACGAATGCAGTCAGTAGCAAAGATAGCTCAGTTTAGAAATAAAATAGTTTTCACAAGCAAGACTGCTGACAAAAGTTTATATATTGTCCCTTTTATAAGCAGTTGTCCTTGAGAATATGTCTGTTACAAAAGAGATCAAACTAATGGGAGGAATGAGGCAGCCTACTGTCTGAGTAAATTTATTTATTTATTTATTTATTTATTATTTATTTATTTTCAAAATAAATTATGTCTCCTTGTACCCAATTGTTTTGCATATCAGTGCCTCTTATAAAAGAGTCTCTATTGCTATTGTTTGTGCATTTATCTGCTTTTCTATAGCAACAAGAAAGCAAGGTCGGCTAGATGGTAAACATGCAATGTGGATCGACAGCTTTAATGTGCATGAAGACAGATACAAAAAAGTTGAAAGAAGCACATACTATTGTTCTTATCATGTTAACACAATGCTGCATTTTCAAAAGCTTTAATAATTTTTGGAAAAATGATGACTGTTTAAACTTCAGCATGTTGGGACACGCTGAAGGTGCAAGGAATAAAATACTTTATAAATGGGACAAGAAAAAATGATAACATTTGTATCACACAACCCAAAGTTTTTCACAGTACATACGCAACCATATCTTCACTGGGCCTTGACTTGCAATGAGACTGGATTCTTGTGGTAGCGTAGAGAAATGCTCTAATCACCATTTATTTTGAAACCTTGCATGCTGAACAAGTATTTTTAGTCTTGCATTTTGCTTTCTTCCTTTTCTTTCCTCCCTGTATTCTTGAGACAATGAATACAGAATTCACGCTGTGCTACACGCCTTTGTTTGCAGGCAGTGCTGAAGGCTATTTGCATTTCCATTTCCTGTGCTACTTTTACTCTAAGGAAAATGTGACGACAGTTGCTGAAACATTCACACCTTAGCAAGGATTGCACACTAAAACACGCTGCAATGACTTGGCTAATAATAAGTGCACTTACGAATACTTAAAAGGGCAGCTCTGGCGATTTTCTGATATCCACGGATCGCAACAAAATTTTCAGTCCACATTCTCTTTGGTACTCGAATTACCTGTGCGAAATTGTGCTACCATAGAGTTTTCCTGAAAATGAATTTTAGAGATTCCTAGCATCTTTCCAAATCGTGCCACCGTATGTGGGCCACCCTGTGTTTGTGGCATAGCAGCCTATACACTACAACCCTATGCTGCATGGGCGAACGACCTCGTTATTCAAGGAGATGATGGTGGCAATTGTCACCACCAATAATCATGCTTCAATTAGTCTTTCTTTCTTTCATTTTGTTTTTAAAAGCTGCGTCCTATGCAGTAGAAGTAATGAGTGGAAGTTGTTGTGCCGAAGGTTGAGAGAACAAAGCCCAACAGTGCTCCTCAAGAGAGGTGGCTGTGTGGTGTTTCACGGGTCAGCTCGTCCCCCAGATTGTGTCTGCTGTCTGAGGAGCAGCTACAGCTCGATCCACTGACAGATGACATCCCTGGTTTACCTTCACAAGCACCCTCATCACGTGTACATCAGAACAGTGTACCCTTACAAAAATGCCATATATGGCGATATCAGGAATTGGGCAAATGTGGCTATATATGGCACGTGTCCGTATGTGGCCGTATGTGGCCGTATTTGCCCAAATCGTTTTAGAAACATATGTGGCAATGAAAGACACACACGAGGAATGCCATGTACGGCTCTTATGCGTATTGGGCAAATACAGACACGTAGGGACACGTGCCATATATAGCCAGATATGCATATATGGCCATATATGTATATCTGGCTATATATGGCACGTGTCCGTACGTGTCCATATTTGCCCAATATGCATCACAGTCTTACATGGCATTCCTCGTGTGTGTCTTTCATTGCCACATATGTTTCTAAAATGATTTGGGCAAATACGGCCACATACGGCCGCATACGGACACGTGCCATATATAGCCACATTTGCCCAATTCCTGATATGGCCACATATAGCATTTTTGTAAGGGTAGGCCCTGACATCACCTTAGGCATACGAGCAAGCAGCTGTCCATTACAGTTTCAATTTTGATGCATCTTTTTTCACTTGTTTGACACATCTTTTTTTCAGAGACTCAACTTATTGTTGAGTCTCTAGACAATCTGACCTTCCCTAGCTGTGTCAAGGACTGTGAAAACCATTTGAAAACACTAATAGTATTTCGATGTGGTGAAAAGTCTTCTGGATTTCCCCTTTAACGAAATAGAGTATGAAAAAAAACAAATACTCACGAGTAGGTAGAGTTTGGCACGCCAACGACAAGCACATGGTTCCCCTTCATAAATAGGCGCCACATACTCTGCAAGAACAAAGGGCGTACTTGAAGTTAGCTGATAGAGGCATTTAAGTATGCATCTTTAACTGCTCTATGCAGCACTGCAGTGTGTGCCGTACTAATACCCAAAGGTAAATGCAAAATAATTAGTATAAAATTGTTGCAAGGGGAACTGGGGTAATTCATCTTCAGAGTTCAAAAGCTGAGCGGAAACGTCCGCTTCCGATCACTGTGCACCTCTTCTGAGACGTAATGGCGGTCTCACCTCAAGGTTGCCTTTACAAACCTTTGTACAATGCATGTAGTGCAATATAGCAATAATTTTTAAAAGCTAATAATGCATAAGTAATGTTTTTACACTCTTAAGTACGCAATAATGTAGCCAGGGATAACGAATGCGACAGTCTCAAGCCAATCAGAATGCACAGCCACTGGCATTACAGTAAAACCTCGGTACAACGAAGTTGAAGGGGAGCGGTAATTACTTCGTTATAACCATTAGTTCATTATAATGAATATCAATTTCATCTATAGGAATTTCAAGGGGAATTACGATTGCTTCATTATATCCGATAGTTCGTTACATCCGGGTTCGTTATAACGAGGTTCTACTGTATTCCCACATTGCCAAGCCCCACTTCCGGTGACAACAATTGTCACGGTGTGTTTTGGAGAGCAGGCAGTGTCTCCACAAAGTTAAATTGACTTCGTGCCGTGGGTCCCTTCAGCACCAGTTGTTACCGGAACGGAAGAAACATTGCATCAAGTAAGCTTACCTTGTGGTAACCCCTAGGATCGAGGTCCCATATCTTGAAGCACTGCATACAAAGGAAAAAAAAAATGTTTCATCAATTCAAATCGGCACTCAATTAGATAAACTTCTGCAAAAGAAATGCCTTTTGTTGCTATGCATTTGCTGCCGTGCAGCCGCAGAAGTTAAAGGGATACTGAACAAGAATTGAGAAAACTGGCGAAAACATTGAAAACCTACACGGAAGACGCCACTGTTCCGATTAACAGAGTTCATTTTACGTATTTTCGAACAGTTGGCTGCGTTTTTAGTGGATTGTGAAAGTGCGGCGGCAGCCACGCCGGTACGCTTGTCGACGGCCGTGACGTCACGTGCAACCGGCGCCCTCTCTCCTCCGGCCACTTCCTTCTCCACCTCTCCTCCCAGGAACCACTTGTGTCGCGAGTAGCTCGTCGCGAATTGGTCGGCACATCGGTATCCGGTGGGTGTCGCGCAACTTCCTCTAGTTCACCGCGCGGCCACTAGACGTGTGAATTTGCGAAAAATGCATTAAATTCAATATTTTCCGCTAGTCTCTCGCTGAAATGAAGGTTGTGGAAACAAATTTCAGTACCCAATCTTTCAACTGGATCATTTATCTCTATGGCAAAAGTTTTGTTCAGTACCCCCTTTAACGTGCCCATTATGAGCACAAACTGGTGTTCTATGCCTCTGTTATGTACAGTAAAACCTCGTTATAACGAACCCGGATATAACGAAGCCATCGCAATTCCCCTTGAAATTCCTATAGATGAAATTGATATTGGTTATAACGAACTAATGGTTATAACGAAGTAATTACCGCTCGCCCTTCAACTTCGTTATAACAAGGTTTTACTGTATATGCAACCAAAGGATGCTAATACATAGTACTAGACACAGCACTCCAACTGCTCTCAAAACTGAATCTATCACCTAGCTCCCTCAATTGCCTTGCTCTTTCATCTTTCACTTTGCATGTGGCATTGCTGATGTACAGGAATCAACGACTAGCAGATGAAGTTACCTCAGCTTCTGCTGCAAAACCATGCTGCTGGATGTGCAGGACTTATATTTACTTTATGCAGGTTCATGTGACCTACATTGAAACTGTTATGGAACACGTTTCTTTTTCTCTCGCCAAGAACTTGTGACACCACTGCCATCCTTAGCCAGCATCTAACAACAAACACTTATCGGTGCATGATCAGGATGTAGCGGCAAGCACAGTTCTAGCACACCATCCAACTAGTGTGCAGACTGAATTAAAATATACTACATTTGATTCCACTGCCTCGAAAGTGCTAAGTGAATTCATTGGCAAAGTAACAATTAAAGTACTGTACAGCCCTCTGTTAAGTGGAGAAGCTTATTGGGATGGCAACGATGCCTGCTCAGATCAAACAAGGCATCCACAGTGTTCTTTTATCAGTTGACATTGATCGAATGCATCATACCGGATGCTGATTTTTGTATCAGCACCTAAGGAATCCACTGCGGATTCCTTAGACCGTTTGAAAAATTGCTGAAAATGATGAAAAACAGTGAATGTCACAAAAGCAGTCATTGTCCTGATGAAGACAATCCCACTTGTTGAAACATTCCCAGTTTTTCGTTTTCAGATTCCTTCATCAGTTCAAGCATCTTTGAACTTCTGTTCTTGTTTAGACATGTTTAAGAATCCTACGATCATCGTATATGTACTAATTTGTGTAACCACAGTGGTAGCCCTATGACTATACAGTAATGCTCTGATAAGATTATACTAAAAGGTTGGGGGCTTGATTCCAACTGTGTGACGTTGAAAAAGAATGTCTCTTTAGGAATTACGTTTTGGTACAATTTAAAAATCCCCAAGTGATTGAAGTGAATGTGGAGCCATGCATTATTGCACGTCTCATAGATCTTGTCATTTTGAGATTTGGAATTCAAAAGTTTACCGATTTTTTTTTTCTCCTGAAGAGGTGTTCCGTTTTAAGAGTGGCAGTGCTGTGCATATTAGCTGGTCCTGAAACATCAAGCTCATTGCTTATTGGCTGGCTGGACTCATCATCATCATCATCAGCCTGTTTAGGTCCACTGCAGGACGAAGGCCTCTCCCAACAATTTCCAATCCACCCTATCCTGAGCGAGTTGGTTCCACTTTATGCCTGCAAATGTTTTAATTTCATCGCTCCATCTAACCTTTTGCCTACCTCTGCTGCGTTTTCCCTCTCTTGGCATCCACTCCGTCGCTCTTACTGTCCATCTGTTATCTTTCTTCCTCATGACATGTCCTGCCCAGGTCCACTTATTTCTTTTAATTGATATAATAATATCAGCTACTCCTGTTTGTTCCCTGATCCATTCCACTAGTTTTTTTATCTCTTAGCGTTACCCCTATCATTCTTCTTTCCATTGCACGTTGTGTACTCTTTAGTTTCATCTCTAGTTCTTTCGTTATCCTCCACGTTTCGGCACTGTACGTTAGTACTGGACTGTAGGTAGCCAAATGCAACACATGCAGCAGTTGTTTGCATTTCAGTGGTTTACAATTGCATATGGACGGCCAGCCCGCACCTTGGCAATTTGAAGCCACGTTGAGAAATCTCTGAGGCCATTCATCTTGAAGAACATGACGTAGACCTCCCCCTGCACACAGCATGAAGCACATGGGTTAGGATAGTGAGCCTACATGTACCGTGATACAGAATACAAAATGCAACACTGAAGAATGAGTACATGGAACAAAGACTACCTACTATGTTTCGCTTCAATATTTAAACTGTTCTGTGTATGCGTGCGTATAAGAACACACACGTACACACCAGTGAACCTCAACGTGACAGATAATTGAACTTCATAAAAGCAATAAATAAAGCTTTAAAGCTTTTTATAGTCTTTCTGAAAGTGGTGATTCGCATTAACGCAGCATGGCGATTGGCTGGCTGCTGCTTGCGTTCTCACATGTCCCAATTTGACTTAATATTTGCTTGCGAAGAAAACACGGCCGATTTAAGCTGCTTGGCGCTGCATTAAATTGTTTGTACACGAACAGGACATGCCAAACTGCTGCTTCATGTGCCCCTATCTGTATTGTGCGACGCACATGTTCCTTGGTAATTGGCAGTCATAAAGGTAGCATTCTGGTTTCACAGAATAGCGGAAGACGGAACCAAACATGGAACAATGCCCTTTTTAGTGCTAGTGAACATGTATTATCATGCAGCGAGTGAATATTAGTGTTATAGGCCAGAGCCAAGCCATCGGAGTTCCTCACCTTTGTGTCTGGGATGAAATTCTCTTCGCACGGACTTTTACTGTGGTCCAACACAATGGCTCGTCTCAGCAGGTCGTGGATCACCTGCTCGTAGTTCTCCTTCTTGACGCTGCACAAATAATGCATGCAGAGTGCTGGTTGTACAGTCAAAGTCCATATGATATGGAAATAGCTTTCTCGTAGCATCTAAAAATGGGTTCATTTTCTTTACACTCATCATCATCAGCCTATCTTATGTCCACTGCAGGATGAAGGCCTTTCCAAATGCTCTCCATCCTTTCGTGTCCTGCGCAAGATGATTCCATTTGATGCCAGAGAACGTCTTAATTTCATCCCCCCCATCTTACTCTCTGTCGTCCATGGCTAGGCTTCCCCTCTCTCGGTATCCATTCCATCGTTCTAATGTCCATTGGCTATCTACCTTTCTCATCACTATTTCGATGGAAATACTATTTTTTGCATACTTTGTTATAACCAATCATTTGTTACATCCACGTTCATAATACTGAGGGTTCGACTGTAGTGAACTCATCTGTTTTAGTTCAAAAGATGCTGTATACTTGTAAACAAAATCTGACCTTCAGGTAAAGAGGAGACAACACCTGCCTCACTGTCTGCTGCTTTCAAACACAAAAACCTGCAAAGAGAATGCTTGAAAGTGTCCATCAGTTGTTAACATGACAGCTCTCAATAAGACTCATGATGTTAAAAAGATAAGCAAATATCCTTCGCAACTGTATTCATGCATGTTGCACTACTACTGATGTTCGCTTTTCCTTCTCCAGACTTAGAATGAGAGCTGTTACTTCGTATTTTCATAATTTCTTCCATGTTTTTCACCATGCATCCGAAATGATTATGTGAAAATAAGTAACAAAGAAAAAAATCACAGGATATCCACGGGGTGAATGATGATGAGTGGGCGAAGCTCCGGAGGGAATCATCGGTAAACCATGAATCTTCCGTGTAATTCGCCCAGTCGATCATCATGTAAAGACGTGAGAAACACTGTATTCGAACACTGGGATCTCGCGCTTAAGGGGACGCTAGCACACACGCGTTACAAACATGCAGTACACTCTAGTAAGGGGGGAGAGGCCACAGCGTCTTACGCAGCCCCTTACATAGGCTGGAACGCGCACCGCATTTGCCGACGCCATCACATGACTGCTGAGAGAGTACAAGGCGGAGAGGCCACAGCGTCTTATACCAGCTTCTTACACGGGCCGTAACGCGCTAGCACAAACACGTTAGAAACGGGCAGTCTTTCGTTAATATTGGGTATTTAGTGTCATCGTGGTGCATGTGTACATGTGCGCTTCGTGGCGTAGTGGCTAGCGCCGCGCATTCAGAAGTGAGGGGTCCCTGGTTTGATTCCTCGCTTCGGACACAACTTTCGGAATTTTTTTTTCATAAAAGTAGACTGCCGGTTACGCCACGCCTGACGCAGGACAAGGTTAGGCTAAGAGGAGCTTCGGCCCTAAAAAAGAAAACATGCCCGACTCTGCTTAAATGAAATCAGCTCTGCACTGGTGCCCTTCATATATGTCAGCCACTGACAGTACT
Source organism: Hyalomma asiaticum (assembly GCA_013339685.2). Classification (NCBI taxonomy): domain Eukaryota; kingdom Metazoa; phylum Arthropoda; class Arachnida; order Ixodida; family Ixodidae; genus Hyalomma; species Hyalomma asiaticum. The sequence goes on along the minus strand of CM023491.1, from coordinate 43,051,136 downwards.
TTTAGTGTGCCTATAAACAGCATACAACAAGAATAATAGAATAGTTTAACTCAATCATCGTTGCCTTTTCTAGCTGTTTACACAGACGTTGAGAAAAAATCTAAACAGTTCCAACAATTATGCATATTAGGTCTCAAGTAAAGCAATATTTATGTGTTCATTCCTTCTACAACAACAAAACATGATGGAGATAGATAATGAAGCCGAGGTCAAGTTGCTTTGGCATGGTTGTGTCCAAGCGAAAATAGGCTCCTCGATTCCCCTGGATGTTTTCACATATGGACACATATATTGGCTAAGTCCACCCAAACACAAAGAGAAAAATAACAGCTTGTGTTAGACTCCACAACTCTTCAAGGTAAATGCAAGCTGCACATTTGGTAATACATTAAAGAGGCCCTGCCAGACTTCTACTAGTAATACTCGAATAACATCACCAAAGAAGTTGGTCGCCTGCCAGAGAAATGTTTCGAATCCATCACATATTAACAGAGTTGCAGCATCACATCTGAAGGGAGTTCCACCGTCTAAGTACATTCTCTCTCCTTACCTTGTGACAAGTACACTAGAAGCTACACAGAAGGGGGTGAAAAAATGTGCATGAAGTTATGCCAACATGCGTCACGACTTTGAACATCTTTGCTCCTTTTTTCTTTTGAGTGTATTTGCGCTTCTATTATGATGACACGCATGCCGCCAAAGCCACTGCGGGGATGTGGCGGCACCCCATGGCGTTCGCGATAACTGTGTCCGCAAATCAGCTAATCACCCTGCATAGCCCGTGCTTGCCTATTGGTGTGTTTTGTTTAAAGAAGACCTCCTTCTGAAACCGGACCGCATGTTCCTTGGTGTGTGCAGTGCAATAATATTTGGCTTACATGTATACAAGAGCCCCCACGAATGAGTGGCAGCATTTTCTTGCTATGTTCAAGAGGTCTTCCAGGTCCCTTTAAATTGTACATTAAGTAGTACCTTTGCAACACATGTTTAGGAGCTAGACGTTTACAAGACCTCATGAGCCTCAATGACAAAGTGCATGTGCTGGTATTTTGGCCAACATCCTAAACGACATACCCAAGAACTTGCACCGTTTTAATGCGGTACCAAACGTGCATCAGGTTTCCACGGCATGTAAAATTTCATGGGGCCAATACTTGTATGTGCCCAGCTGTGGTATATGGGCCACATGCGACTGTTCATTGTCGGGACCCTCGTCGCCTTTCAGCCAAGAGTCCTCAGGGCAGCAGCGAAGAGTACGAGGAGCATTGGAACAGTATGATGTGTACAAAATTTGTTTGCAACATATTGGTAGCTGACTGCTCTTTTCCTCTAGTGTTCTTTGGGTGATTAAATAGCCTGCTTTCCCTAGGACGTCGTTTAGGGAAGACTTGGTTTAGGCTGCTCCTCCAATCCCATTGAAAATCCTTGTCCATTCCAAAGGGGGAGGTGGTGATACGCTGCCTTTTTAAACGTCAACTTCGCCGAGGCAACCCTTCTCACAGCCGGACCACGTGCGTGAATGCAGGAGGACTCCTCCGGGTGAAGACATGTCATCACCTCCTGCTGATGTAATGGTGAAGTTGATACCAGCGCTTGCAACGAGCTTCTGTGGTGTCGCCTTGTTTCCAGCTTTCGGTTGCGACAACTTCGGTGCTCTTAGTGGCACCGCCTTGTTTTAGGCTTTTGGTTGCAACAGCGTAAGCACATTCCATACATACAGTAAGACCTCGTTATAACGAAGTTGAAGGGGGAGTGGTAATTACTTCGTTATAACAATTAGTTCATTATAACCAATATCAATTTCATGTATAGGCATTTCAAAGAGAATTGCGATTACTTCGTTATATCTGATAGTTCGTTATATCCGGGTTCGTTATAACGAGGTTCTACTGTATCTGTCTTTTTGGCAGCATGATTCCGCTCAAGGTTACCACGAAGAGAGGCTTCAAGCTTTCACCTTCATAAAATGCCGGTTGTGCCTTTGCTCTAAAAAAAGTCATACCGCTTTGTCAGACCTTACAACAAACTGCACGTCTCCAGTAGCAATGTGCTGTATCAAGTACTATAATAATGAAATTTAGAAGTGCCCCATTTTGAATGTGAAGAACTGTACGCTGCACTGCTTACCTGTCAATCTCCTTTAGCTGAACAGCGGGTTGAGTGTTGAAGGCGTGCTTCTTGAAGTAGACGTCTTGAAAGTAGGAGTTCATGTTCAGTCCCGACGAGCCGAAGTGGTACGTCCGGGACACATCGGGCACGATGCATTCGCGGCCCTTGCGAACGTCGGGCAGCCGCATCCACATGTCCCAGTCCCAGAGCTTCTCATGTTTTCATGCAGAGTGACAGCACCACAAAAGCATGCGTATGAGTAAAAACATAAAAACGAAATTGGGAAAGTCTCTAGCAGTTGGTTACCTTATAAAATGCAGGCAGCGATCAGAGCAAACGAAAAATTGGTTTTTTTATCATCAATAAGAATGAGACTCCAATTCAACAAGAGATGCAGGGTTAATTTAAATTGTAAAATTATTTAGAACAGCTACGCTACAAGCACATGCAAACATGACTTTCTGATGATTTTTGACGGTTGACAAAATTATTCTCCAAGCTGGGAAAATTCAACTGCAAAGACACCAACTAGTTCAGCAAACCTCTCCAATTCAAGGTCAGGAGCAACATTTTTTTTATTTACAACTTTGATTGCATTACAGTATAAAACCTATTGAGGATTGAAAAAGTTTTCCAAACTGAGCTTAATTTTACAACTATATCTCTGCAAAAAAAGAATGACTACAAGTGAACCGCATCCATGGAAAAAAGATCTAAAGAGAGACTGCTGTAGCATACAAAACCTTGATGAATGGAGCTAATTTCATGGAGAAATTTCTGCATACATAGCAGACCGAGGTAACCAACTCACAAAATGTCAGTCCTAAAACAGCTAACACGTGTTAACAGTGTAAAGTGACAATGCAGTGACTTCAAGCGGGTCAGCGAGCACGCTGGAAATCAACAACGGCAACACACGTTCACACGTTTTGTTCGAAAACTACTGTATTTTCACTATTCTGAGCACACCCTTTTCTTTCGACAAACGGCTCACAGCCAATGCCGAGCATGCCTGCACACTGCAAATCTCTGAGGCCATTTTCTGTTTTCTAAGAGCATGTTTGCGTCCTTCCACATCTGCTGTGGGACACCGAGAGTGGCTGCTCCAGCAGGCTGTGACAAACACGAGTTCGAGTAGTGGTAAGGGTGAGCTACTGACTATCATAAACGAGAAGATGCAGGTTTGCTGTGTGCATGCATCTCTCTTTTTCCTATTTGCAAAATAAGATACATTCATTTCTCGTTAGTATCTCATCAAAATATTGCCGCAAAGAGGATTTGTGGTATGTTTTAGACTTTTTCAAATATAAGAACCCCCCCTCCCCTAACTTTGTGCACTGTGACCTCAAAGGAGGGGGCGCTTAGAATCGAGTAAATACGGTATATGAGACAATGATGTTAATGTGCACACCTTTTCGGGCGTGGGCCACCTGGGTTCCAGTTCTTCCTTGTACAGGCTGCGCTTGAGGATCCATCCAAGACCAGGCATAGTCTCCACTCTGTATAGCTGTGCCGGGTCCTCACTTGTGTGCTCATAACCCTGTGTAGCAACACATCAGGCTATAGGGTATAAGTTGGATTTTTTTTTCTTTTCAATGTGTTCTGTATCTGTGTACAAGTCTATGTTTTTCAAATCATCTCCATCTTAAGCTAAAATGTCGTTCATTGTATAACTCTATCTCCTGCCTGTAATTAATGTATGTTATAATTGCATGGATCCATACTAGCATTCTGCTAAGAATCCTGATGTTGTTAACATGTTTTTCTTTACTGTATTTTGTTTATTAATAATAAAGTTCAAAGTTCAAAGTGTACGCCAGGGTTTGTTCAAAGCTACTAAGAGGGCCATTGACTACATGGTAACTGTCAAGTGAAAAAATGCCAAAAGTAGTTCTTGGGATAGTGGGTGTTTATACATCACATGCGTACTGAGTTGTGGCATGATTCATGTAAATTGACAGAGTAGAGAAAGAGACAGTGAAGCACCAACTACCAGCTGTTTAATGACAGACTCTAGAAGATGCACGAAGTTAAGACACTTCTCGCATATGTGCATTCAGCCACAGTGAGGCACAGAAGATAACATCCTTCAGAGAAAGCACACTTCTGATGAACACAAAGTGATAGACATGTCACTAACACGATGTGCTTTCCTCAAGCATGTTGTGTTAGCAACATATTTCTGATGAATACAAAGTGACAGATGTGTCACTAACACAATGTTCCTTCTCTGAAGGATGCGACCCTATGTAATTCTATGCTTCACCCTGGCTGTCTGCACATGCATAAGAAATGTCTTCCTTTCATGTGTCTGCTGAGGCTGTTGTTAAACAGTTGGTAGTTGGCATCACAACTCAGCATGCATATGATGAACGAATACATTTAGTTTCATATTCTAATAACCTACAGCCATGTGTCTGAGACTAGCCTCCACGAACAGAATCTCTGGTTATAAAAAAAGATATTTTGCCATTTTTATGAATTCTTTCTTGCTCCTTTGCCAAGCTTGCTTTCATTCTAGTAAGGCAGGTAAAATGCTACAAGAACATAGGTCATCGTAAAGGCACACAGACAAGTACTGTTGCTTTCAAAGTGTGTTAAATGAATGTAAAGGCACATACTAAATTACCAAATTTGCTACTGTTTTCCAAGTGCCTTTTACGCCGTACATGTTTTCAGCATTGTTCCTCTATAGCCTGTGCTTTCATGTTGCTCTTTTTGCTCTCTTATCTACAAAGACTGTGTGGCTACTACTTGTAATAGATTTCCTTATGTAGCCACTTCCATATGTGTGCATGCTGTTACTGAAATGCACTGGTTGTTTGTACTGCAATTATAAGCACTGTTGCAGGCAAGGTACACATATCAAGTGCACTCAAGAGCAAAATTTCACGGGACGCAAACGTGTGGAAAAAGCTATATTACCGCATAGCCAGGGAACGTAGTCTCCGAATAAATGTACCAGCCTGTGAGTAGAGGCAGGTTTTTGCAAGATCTCCTACCAGCTGAAACAATTAATCTGAAGCTATGTTCCCAGGTTACGCAGTAATACAGCTTTATCCATACTTGCAACCCGCTGTTGAGTGTACATTCATTCAGGACCATCAAGAAAATGCCCCCGAATATCTCACCTGGTCATTCCAAGCAGAAATGCAGTAAATGGAGTCGTCCTCTTCGAGCAGCCTCAGTGTTTGACTAAAGTAGCTGAGTAAAAAAAAAAAAGCAGGGACTTCAAAGTTTGCACAACTTTACACTACAGGTACTATCCCTTCAGTAGTCGTACAGTTAAACATTGATAGGAATAATGTGGATGCCTTAATTAATTATCGGTGATAACAAAATAACTAACAAATAATGCTTTCATTAAAACATTGTTGAAATACATGTTTACAGTGAACTGTCAGATATAATGAAACAGTTGTCACGTCACTGGGGCTTCAAGCCATGTCGAGGTTTGACTGTAGCCATATTATTCTACAGGCAAATGCTTTTTGTGACACAGGCAACCAAAGAAATGCCTGAAGCATACCTGAAGAAGTCTGGTGATACGTCCAGATCCTCTTCTATTACAATGGCATACTGAGCATCCTGGAGCAGAGAAATAAGAAAGAAAATGCAAATACAGTGTCAAACAGCACAAGGTGCGAGTTCAAAACACCACACGTTGTGGCCTGTATAACGGCATGAAACATCACGTGCACCATGACTTGCTTAAACACACCCTCTTCATTATGAGCAGTGAAATTACCTCGCTATTTGTGTTCGGGAGATAATGGATAGGGTACCAAACTTTACACACTCTGAACATACATTTACACACGAGAAAGCGGGCAACACATCAAGTTGAAAATGACTTGAACAGCTTGTTTTACCACAAAGCACATATGGCATAAAATTAAATGCTAAATTTGAAAGACAGAGGCCCAGGCTTTTGTATTCGTGGGGACGGCAGGAAGCAATCCTGACTAGATGCCAGCACAAGGGGTCGAACTAACGATGTAATGAGTGAGACAAAGAAAATAAACTTTTTTCATGTTTTAATAGCAATTTCAAAGTCGACTTATGCAAGGTTCATTCCATCAACATACTACGCTCTGGTTTCAACACTATCCTTGCACATAAAAAATAAAATAAAATAATATAAAAATAAAACCACCACTTACGGGAAAGAGGTTGAAGGTTGCAGTGAGACTAGCCTTGTAGTGTTGAGATATCCGAGCATTCTTCATTCCTATTGGTGTATGCTGCAGGAACGTGGAAAAAAAAAACACCAACGTGTAAGCAGCTTTGAAACAATGTTTAATGTTCGTGCCATATGGGCACAAGAGGCAACAGCCTCACTGGCTAGCCTTCACGTTGAATTCAAATTGCATTGTACCAAAGGAACATACTCAACAAGCATCTGACATACATGGCACACTGACTCACACGCAGTTGAATGAGCATAGCTGCACATGATTCCTATGTGAAACAAAACTATTATACACATAAAACATCCTTAATAATCATTCAGGATGATATCTTGTATGTATATCTACTTGTTTAAAAATCTGAATATGATTGTCCTACTTAGACAGCTGTTTTCATTGCCACATTTAATGTTTTGCACTGAGCAACGTCACGTAAGTGTGCCTTCTACCCATGTAGCAATGGTAAAACAGTGTGATATTGTAATTATTCTTCTAATTACTATATTATATTAATTCTCTATAAAAGAAAATACGAGAACAGCCCACGTACTTGAATTCCCCTAATGTTGAACAGCTTCGTGACTTCCAGTGGTTCCTGAAAATAAGTCGTGCACACAAAGTAAAAAATGTGAATTTGAGTGATTTATTTGAGTAAGTTTCTTGTTAGTTGGTAATACGCTATGTGCTGGCACATTGGAGTCGACTAAAGAGAACCTCCTAGAGTAGCCGTTGTGTCAAAGCTTAGTCATGAAATGTTAGCTAGAACACTTTCCATAAGTGACCATTATTTTACTGTTTATGAGTGGGCACCCAAGTTAGCTACACAGGTATCACCCAACCAAGGTCACCAAATTTAATACGTGAATATACCAACAGCTTTTAATTTATGAGGAGCTAACACTGCACCTTATACACTTCAAGAACAGCCTGTAGTTACACAAGGTTTTCGTAAATAGCACCACGCATAATACCACATAACATTTGTCTGCTAGAAAAAGGACACAGGGTTGCATCAGCGCATCAGCCTAGCTACGATTCTCCACAAAAAGACCAGTCTTGGAGACCTACTAAAGAACATGTTCCTTCATCCTTTTTTTAGGGGCGAAGCTCCTTAAGGTTTGGGTCTGTCCGTCCAGTTGTACCTAGTAGCGCGTTACCTTCAAAGAAATTAATGATGCTACGTGTGGGAGGCGTGCCCTCGGCCCATGCCTCCCGGCGCGCGAGCTCTCTCACTCTTCCATCTGCTGTCTTGTGAGAGAGAGAGAGAGACAGAGAGAGCGAAAGGCACACGTTGACTATGGAAATGCTCTTTCTTCGATGAACGCGCTACCAGCTCGCAAAGAAGGAGAACGCACCCTCACCCGCGAGAGACAAGCTGACGCAGGCAGCGTCTCCTAGCGAGTTTCTTGATTGAAAAATACCAACTGCTCGCGCTGGAGAACCGTTCACCGGCCACATATATATATATATATATATATATATATATATATATATATATATATATATATATATATATATATATATATATATATATGCACTGGATCTTGACTTGCAATGAAGTGCTGGTGGGAGATTTCACTTGTGCGTAGTTGAACCATAAGGATTCGTAGCGTGCATGTTAACTAAGTTAATCCGGAACTTGGCACGATCTACGATGAACCTCTGGAGCTTCACCCACTCATCATCATTCACTCCGTGGATATGCTGTGAATTTTTTTTTTCCTCTTTTGTTATTAGTATTTTATTTCCTTGTGTACTAGTCAGTGTGGTATAGCTTCAACACAGAGTGTTGCCTTTTTTTTTCTGCTTTTTCATACCATGAGAATTCCGCACAGCCTATCTGTCCACGTCACCATGGACGACATTCCTCGTGCAGGACATGCAACAAAAGTTAGACAAGCAGGATTCCACCAGACACTATGTATGCTTGCTGCTTATTTCATTAACTACTAATAGGATGTTAATGACTCATTTCCCCCTTTTTACAATATATATCAATTTCCAAATTGTTTAAGCCTTAGGAAACATGTCAGAAATTTAAGGTCAATAATATGCTCGATTAGTTGTTTTCATGAAAACAGTCTTTCCTTCAGTACACAGTAGGTGGAACTGTCATATAACAATATCTAATGTCTTTTTGTATAGCAACAAAGCTACATATAAATGTGCCCACTTGTATACCCCCACATTTTCCAAGTGTCATCTCCTTATGTGCAAGAAGCATAATGTGCAAGAAGCACCATTAAAAATATTTAATGGCCAACTTCAGGGTATCAGAAATTTCCTGTGATATATTTGAACTTTGAACTTCTTATGATACGACCTCGTCATGGTCTTCTGAACACAAATAATTAAAAAGCAGGTTGATTATGCTCATGAGAAAGTTAAAGTGTTTACTATACTACGAAGAACAAGTGCGAAGTTGCCCAAGGAATTGGTGGAGTTTAAATTCTTGTTCTAAATGCCTCAGGAATCATTGTAAACTACCATTTGCTCATTTCGTAAGCAAGTAATGTTGCAATAAATGCACACTATAAGATAAACGTGGAACGTAGTCATACCTCGAAGTACCCATCAATAAATACTGTGATCATTCTGGGATTCACCCCATGGGCTGACAGCAGCGACCGGAGCATCCTGAAATAAAGAGACAAATAGAAGGAGCAGTTAAAACAACTGTGTGAATCAGAACGTGAAACACTCGTGAAAGTACGACAAGCATATTGTTGAAAGCTTGGTTGGTTTTTGAATTAACCATTTGCAGAAACCTGTAAGTCGGCTTTCCCGCAAGCACGGCTCCCAGCCAAGAACTCTTGTCTACAGACTCCTTTCCCGCTGTAAGTGTGTTCACGTATCTGCACGCTCCATCTGACGTGCACAGTCACCACAAAGCTTCTCAAAAATTTTTCACACAGTAGTGAGCCGTCTCACGGAGGGTTCGATGATTTAAGAAGAGAGGGACAGAGGCGAAAGAAAGGCAAGGCAGGGACTGGTGCTAAACGGGATGAATGGTGTGAAAAATGCACAGGTCTGCACACACTTAGAGCAGGAAAGCAACCTCTGGACGAAAGTTTTTGTTTGGGAGACATCCTTTCAGGAAAGCCAACTTACAGATCTTTGCAAATGGTCAATTAAGCAGTCACACTAACTGCTCAAAGGTGGCCCAATAAGTAACAAAACTGCGAGCGAACAGGCTTCTCCGGCATTGTTACGCTCTGCCAATAATTGACTACCATATCTGAGGAGCCCTTAGAGAACCTGGAAAAGCAGGCGTCCATTAAACAGACAGTTAAATGGCCTTGACGATTTTTTACAAAGCTGGTAGCGTAGATGCTTCCGACCAAAGTTGCCATGGTGTACTTTTGGGGGCCGGAGCTAGTCAAGCTGCTTATCAGCTTTTTTTCCCTGCCTCGCTCATCTTCTTGATGAAAAATAAAGGAACTATTATCAGATCATCAACAGGCGTGCACACACTGTGGGCTGCGATGCCGTGCAGACCTTCACCATTTACTGTGGCAATGTTCCGCGTTCGACACAGGCAGAATGGCCATACAGCCTTTACAGTTTACGAACTACCGTGAAGCACTGCTCACGGATCCTAATACGCAGTTATTATTTGCAACATATGTTAGCCAGAGCAGCCTGATCAGGGTGGTTTTGGGGGGACCGACACACCGCAGCACTGGTCACGCACCGCCTCAGTACTAGTGCATACTCCTACATTTCTTGAGACAGTGAATTGCTTGAAGAGTGACGACATTAATGCCCCATTTACCCCAGAGAGGACCTGTGCCTCCCCGTTTCTAAATAAAGGACTTTCATTCATCCATTCATTCATTCATTCATCAACAGACTGATTTAGGCACTTCACATAATTTCTGTAATTTTTTATGTAAGATTCCACAGACGCACATCGCCAAAGAATGCACTGCACTGAGTTTTTGGTTGCCCCTGTTCTTAGATGTGGTGCTCTTCTGGGATGGCAGCCATGTAAATAATCTGGCAAGCTTCTCGGTGTGTGTACAGGACGGGGAAGAAAACGCCAGCATTTGAGTTACCGGTGACATACACGTGAAGGCGCGGAGATCGAACGGAAAAACACGGAGTGTGGGATCTTCAGTATATCATGTACCAGTGGAGGATTGTGGACGATCATGGAACGTGGAGGGCAGCCGCTGCTGCTCAGCAAAGCAAGCTGCCTGTCAAGTCGAGGGCAAAAGGCATGGCTTGGGAGTGAGGTGACTTTCAACTGCCCACAGCTACCCCAAACGGTGCAAGGTACGTAGCTTAGCTTAGCGTGTGAATGATTTACTTATATTTTAACCCAGTGGCTTCCATAACTTCAAAACATTATTTCAGAGGCCTTTAAACTTTAGCCTTTTGGCCTGAATTAATGCAAAGCAGCAGAGGGTTTCCGCATCCTACATTGCAGAATATCGCTATTTCATTTGCTTTATTACTCTTTACGGAAAATGAAAATATCACTGATTGATTTGTGAGGTTTTACGTCCCAAAACCAGGTATGATTATGAGAGACGTCGTAGTGGAGGACTGGAAATTTCGACCACCTGGGGTTCTTTAACGTGCACTGACATCGCACAGCACACGGGCCTCAACATTTCGCCTCCATCGAAATGCAGCCATGGGAGCCGGGATTTGATCCCACGACCTTCAGATCTGCAGCTGAGTGCCATAGCCACTATACCGCTGTGGTGGGCCAAACTGGAACATCACTTCACCATTTATTGTCACTAGGAAGTAGTCGGTATGGATAAATGCAATTGGTACATTTGCTTAATAGAGGTACACTAACGTATGGATGGAGAATAGGTATGTTTACAAGAGAGGCAAGTAGATCTTGGTACAGTAAAACCTCGTTATAACAAAGTTGAAGGGGGAGTGGTAATTAGTTCATTATAACCATTAGTTTGTTATGACCAATATCAATTTCATCTATTGGAAATTCAAGGGGAATTGAGATTACTTCGTTATATCCGATCGTTCGTTATATCCGGGTTCGTTATAACGCGGTTCTACTGTATATGCAATGGCACAGGTGGCCGCTCTCGGACTGGCAAGTTGAAACCCATGCATAATTCAAATGGAATGGAAAGTCATGAACAGCACAGGTGTCACATTCAGATGTGTAGTGAAGAAATAATCAAGAATTAAAGTAACGCCCATAATTTCTAGAGATGAACCTCCGGAGTAGTCCATTCAATAAGGCGGCCAACCCGGAAATCTTTTCTTCATGGAGTGGAGGGTCTGTAGAGAAAGACACTTACCTGTACAAATAGTGAGGCCTGTTGCTGGCGACAATGGCCACTGGTACATCTTTGACCCTGTTGTTGGGGACCTGGACAGAGCAATAGGGGGTAGAACAGTTGATTAAAAAAAAGGAAAGCTAGAAACACAATTTCAGAACAATGGTGAATTGGGCAAACTGGCACATTTCCTAACTGCTCGGTCATGCGAGTTTTTTTGTCATTGGGTGGTGTCGCAACATACACACTAGACGATTCACTTCATGCTGCTTGTAATGCTTTTGCATTGGTATATAGCATAGTACATAGTTTCAACGCTTGTGAAAAGCAGTGCAACACAAATGGGGGGTTGTTCATCAGTGAAGTGGCCTGAAATGCCTGAATAAATGAATTGCTCAACTTCGTAGCATGCCATCTATTACTGCTGCTGTCAAATGGCGAGGCACTGCAATAATTGTTCTAGGATGTGGTGCGGACTCAGTGCCAAGCTAGGGGACTGTGTGCTCACAGTGAAACAAAAACAGGTTAAATGTCTCACTGTGCTAGCTTCGGTGAGAGACATGTGCAAGGGTGTTTATGTACACCATGTGCATGTTTTTGTCATAAACAGTGCGTTTGTCATGCAGCCTTTCACTACATTGTTCTTGTTTACCTTGTAATCCATCCACGCTTTGATAATGCCCTCATGGTAACATCGGACACAACAGACAGAAGCCTAAACCGCAGCTCGCCATTGACCCCAGGCCAAGAGTTCCGTTCATTCTCGGGAAAACGACGCCAACAGACTCTCAAAGATGTGCCGTTATACAGATTTGCTCGTTACAATACTGCTGAAATTATGGTGTAGTGCGTACTTCCCTACTTGGCGAAATGATAAGAGTTAGGGTGCAGGGGATACCTACCACTTCTACTTGCACTAGTTTCCTCAAGCGTTTAAAGTGGCCTCTAAGACGGTAGCTCCTCCAGCTTACGCTGTCACTGTCCTGCGGTTCCGTGCAGGCCTCGCTCTTTTTTCAGAATTCAAGACGTCTTGTTATTTGTTTTAGGAATATTTCTTTATTCTTTCTTTTTCTATCCTTCCACTGTGTTTTATTCATTCATTTAATTATTATTACTGTAACTACATGCACCCTGAGGGCATTATCAAAGCGTGGATGCATTACAAGGTAAACAAGAACAATGCAGCGAAAGTTATATAAAGATAAGACAATCTTACGAGCCACATCACTGAAATTAACATAACTTGTGTCACCAAAAGAACTTTAAGCAAGCTACGTTTTCAACTGCATCTGGGCTAGTACATCCACTTCAGAACTGCATTTCCTGTAAATGTAGCTTTGATGACAAGGCAACTGAACCACTGGATGCGGGCACCATTGAAAGCTTATTTTGTGTTATTTTTTCAATGTTGTTTAAGTGTAGTTAGGTATGCACACAAAATTGATGCTTGTTGTTATGACACTTTTCGCTGCCAATAAGAGCTGTGTGAACAGCAAAATCTTGAGTGTGAAGAGAACGTGACTATTATTGTTTGGATGTGAATCAGAGAGAATATTTTTCGAACAATGTTCAAATATTTTTTGAATGCCACATTAGATTGTGGGCAAATTTACTCCTAAACCTGGCCAAAATAAAGCAAATTTATCGCATGGCTGTCGTGTAATCCCATGGTGCTGTTCAGAGAAAAATGAGTCATGTTCTAAAGAATAGTTCAACAAAGACCTGTGCAACAGAGAACTGAACTAACTTCACTGCAGTACACAATTGTTAGCTTCACCACCGTACATGAGTGCCAACTTCACTGCAGTACAAAGACGTTAGCTTCTCCGCAATACACGGGTGTTATGCGGCGAAGCATACCACATGCAGGAATGGGCCACTTGTCATGAGACAGCATACTTTGGCCCTGGATTACCAACTTTAAATAGCTCAAAGACTAAAAGTGAAGTGTGAATCGAATAGCGTTTAAAAATTTTGAATATTTGTACGCCAGTACTGCTAATGCTTGGGCTTTTATAACTAGTGCAATACTGATGCAACAAGTCCTCCATCATCCTGTGCTGCGATGGTACAGAAACTCAACATCTTTTTTTCGTGATGAAGAAAATTTTCTTGAATGACCATCACTCCAAGCCACCTTTGTTTATGAGGGGGGTTCTCTCCTGCAATGGCAAAGTGCAAGACACATGGATTTCACTTCATTTCTTTCCTGTATTTCACATCCCATCGTATGCTTCATTTCAATTCTACAAGTTAAGTGCAGCTTATAAATAACCCAGCTGAAGAGCAATGGGTCAACTGATGACAACCTGTCAGCTGATGAATGCAACTCGCTATCTGGTGAGACTCTCCAGGGGCAGCATTGTAGCCTCAGTAGAGGGGCTCAGAGGTAGAACAATCTACTCTACCTCAATACATATCTAGAGTTTGAATCCACGAAGCATGCTCAAGCTTTCTCTCAGCAGACCTCCATTTGATTGAACACCTCAACTGCCACGGTGACACTCAAAGAATTCCGAAAGACGTACATCACTCTCACCACCGTAGCTCATAAAAGTGTGACATGCTGGAGCTTTGTTATTGCCTATAGCAATGTCACTGCTTGTTGACCTGCACTAGCTTTTCACAGAGTAGCTTTAATATGTATTCACTGCCAGATGGGCACTTGGCTTAACAACACAAATGTGCTACTTTATATTGTACATTAAAAATATGACTTGGCAAACTGAACAGAGAGAACAGACGCACCATACAGCTATTTGCTGCCCTTTGGAAGTAAAGTGAATAATACAGTAGAACCTCGTTATAACGAACCCGGATATAACGAATTATTCGATATAACGAAGTAATCCCAATTCCCCTTGAAATTCCCATATATGAAATTGATATTGGCTATAACGAACTAATGGTTATAATGAAGTAATTACGGCTCCCCCTTCAACTTCGTTATAACGAGGTTTTAATGTATTCCTCATTTTTCTCATATTAGGCCATGCTCTTGCGAACACGTTACACACAGTTAATATGAGCTCTACATATTTAGCGACACACTCACAGGCTCTGGGGAGAACGTCAGCGGGGCCGGGTCGGCGCAACTGCACACGCTGCCGTAGCCCTCGATGTGGTTGCAGAAGGCCCGACGACGCTGGTTCTCTTCGTTATCGGGCCAGTCGCACTCACTCTCTGCAGGACAAAAGAGACGCGGAAAAATGGGTCGACAGTGACCAAAGGAATTGAAGCGTTGGCTTCAATGCGACAAAAATATGCGTTCCCATTAGGGCAACAAGCCGAATGTCCTGTTTTCTGGTACAACTGTGACCACCAAGTTGACAATGACCGCCCACCGAGTCAAAGATACGTATTTATGCAATCCTTTCTTACAGGAAAAATTTGTGGTAGAACTTCTCAATTTTAAACACCATTTTCCCTGCCTTCATATCTTATGTGTTCATTACTAATTTTTTTAAAAGGCTCCCGGTTCCTGTAAGAAGCTCTCACCTCAACCTGAGCACCTCTCTAATCTTTTTGAGGGAGGTGCTCAGGCGAGGGTGAGACAGTGAGTTTAGGAACACTGCCAAGAAAAGTCCTTTTTTCAGGTGACTAACTAAATCAAGTCCTTTTGTTGAATTTGTTGAAACGTTCGCAAGTGGCCTCTTACTTGACCAGCCACTTTCTGCAGTCAAACAAGACAGAATGCTCGTGAAAGACAATTGCGCAGCATTAAGAAATTCATTGAAGGACAGGAAAACAGGCAATGACTAAATTTATACTGTTACATTGTCCTTTCGGAAACCTCACGACCATCGCTTCAGGACAAGTCACAGGGATAGCTGCAATTGAATGTGCTTCAACACTCGTTTATAATGTTGACTGGGGTGAATTAGCTCCCCTGTAGCTCTCGTCGCAACATTAATAGTCATGTTTGTCTAGGCACTAGTGCTACTATTGTACGCCGAGTTTTTATACATGCTAACATGTACCATGCTTACATTATACTGTTATCTGCAGGTAACTGCGACTTACTATACTTGAAATGCCAACATATACAGAGTCAAAAGAAGCTGCTGTCAAGTTTCCTGGGGGGAACTTAAAAAAGAAAAGTCAACATCCGGAAAAAACGAAAATTCTACAGCAATTTTTTTCAAAGTCAGACATTGTTGTTTTAGTGTGTAATGAACGAATGAATCAAAGTTGAAAAAAAAAAAAGTTAGAGAAAGAAGGCTGCAGGATTGAGTGAACGGTACTGTAACCATCTGGTATAGCAGTCAGATGGTAAAGATACAAATACATCACAAAGCTGCGAGTTTGAGATAAGCCAACAGATAGATAAATTTCAGATTAGAAAGATATACCTGCACTTGTGCAAGTCTAAGGCATGGGCACCTTAGCAAGGGGGCCGGCAGTTAGCCACCTGGCAAGTTTCACGTATGACAGAAAGGGCAATTTTGCTGTTCTTTATAGACATGGCGACTTGTGACAGCCGGTGTGACACCTTTCAGTGGCAAATCTGCAATGCTCTTTTTGTATTGGAATGTATCGACGTTGGTGCTATCACAGTCATTGGACATAATTGCCGGAAAACGAAATGAAAAAGGGGCTATCATACAATGCGTTGCTCTATGGAACTTGAACTTTATACAGTAGAACCTCGTTATGGACATAATGGACATAATGGCCAAAAAGGGGCGATCATACTATGCATTGCCCTATGGAACTTAAACCTTATCTTAACATCTTTTTCTTGTGTATGAAAATAAGGCTCTGTTTTTTTGAAAATGCCACTTTCGGACCCTCCAGGTACTGCTAAATGCTTGACATAGATCGGCTTGATATGTTACCAAATAGGAATGGTAAAGCCGGAAAGGTAGCACTTCCAGTGCTACTGAAAGTGGTTAGACTTTGTGATGCAGGCGTGCTAAGATGGAAGTGGCTGACGCAAAGCCACAGCAACTAGAAATCACTGAATGTCTTCAACCTGAGCAGTAGGCCAGGAAAAGGTGATGGTTATGGTCACAATGGTCATAAAACAGCTAGCATAGCTTTTACCCACTACTGATTACAACCTGCAAACACACTGGCTGCCTACTTAAAGCAAACTGTTGTTCTCACCTTCAACGGGAACCAGGGGAACCTCAACCTTGAGCAGCACTGGCGCACCCCAGCTGTTGAACTCGGGGCTCTTGCTGTACGTCTCGCCGTACATCTTTCCTGGAAACAGCATTAGAAATGTTCCACAGTTGGTAAGTGGCTCGTGTGGATGTGACTAGCTTCGAGTAAAATTTGCCCAGTTTTGCTAGTGCTGCATGGGACGAACCTGTTATGAACAGTGTGCACAATTACAGACAGGAACAAATGAAACTATAGCATCAATGATCCCAAACTGATGTTTCCCATATTAGGAACAACTTTTGAATAGTACGGCCAAGTAAAGATATATTAAAATATTTTACTTCTTCTTTTTTAACTAGTTTGCATGCTAGAGGCATGGCTAGAGGCATGGCAATATATGTATGACGTTATGTGTGCAGTGAGGTTCAGCTGAAAGTGTGCCGTCGTATGTCGTCCTCTTCTTATTTTTGTGTCCACGTCTGTAGCACGACTAAAATATACTATAGACTATCCATGATGCAAGCATCTTTCCATAAGAATCAATGTGGCACCTCAAGCACTACATTAAAGATCGTTCCCGACAAGAGTACATTGTGTTCTCACATGTCTAGGACAAACAACCAAAACTTTCCAAGCATCATATGGACCTGAAACACAGTCATAATAAGCGATATGGGCGCACGTACCTCCTTTCTGCGTGACCATCCCCCACATGTCCCTCCAGCTGATGACGTGCGACTTCTTGCTTCCCAGTCGCTTCAGCAGGTCCCTGGCTGGCTGCTTCATTTGGAAGGTGCCTTCATCCTGGGAGCATAAATAGCATTCACAGAATTCAATGAACCATGACTGCACTGTGCAGCAAAGCTTTGCAAGATGCAGTCATACCCAATTATAATGAAGTCAAACCTGACATGAAAGCAGCTTCGTTATATCTGGAAATTCGTTATATGTATGCAGTGGTACCAGACACAGAAGCCTCCTCTTAAAGATACTGTAATGACAATATCTTAATTCATTGTAAGCGATAGTTCATTATATCTTTAATCACTGTATCCAGGTTTGACAGCACTACGAAACTTCAGCACTTTACCTAGAAAGTCAACTCTTTTATGATAGACAAAATCCTTTCTCCATTTTACCAGTTATCTGTGCAGTGCTCTTGTTCCGGATGTACTGTAAATGGAGTAGCTAGTAGGCATGCACACCAAGGTAGTTCTAAATATGAAAATTAATAATGAGAGCTCCAGCAGTTTCATGGCCCAAAAATTATAACAATAAAATGGATAAATATGAACAGAAAAGTACAAACACACAGGCAAGGTTCTTTTCACTGAATGAAACTACAGAAAATAGCTTAAGCAATGACATAATTTAAGTCAGAGCTAACTCTTGCCAAGATGATATTGTACAAAGACCAAACATTCGCAGCGTGCACGCTTTGCCTTCCAAGGAGGAGAATGTTTACTTCTAGGAGCAGAAACATTTTGAAAGCTTTGTTTTATCCAAATGTGCAAAAAAATTCATGTCACACTGTTCTGGACAGCGCTCACTGACCTTGATGGTGAAGATGAGGACCCGTCCGTCAGAGACCATGTTGAGAAAGAGGGCCATGGCTTCATCTTCGTGAGGTGAATATGTGTCAAACATTCGTTGTGCCATGACACTTCCCTGGAATGGCAGTCATTGGTCACATGACACACTGCTCACTGACAGGAGAGCATAATGTACACACATATGACTTTTGCATAAGCTCACAAAAAAAGAATGCTATTCTTTTTCAACACGTAAGATGATAATTACAATAAACTGTCGATTGCAGGAGTGGAGCCAGCATTTCATTTCAGGACAAGGCGAGGTTTTGATTTGCTGAAGAGATGCCGAGCAGGTACCAGCACAAAACAATTTCATACTTAAAATAATGTGTTTCAATATTGAATTCGATTTAATTACATGTTTCAACGCTAATCACATTCAGAAAACGGACATAAATAGAGGTCGCACATGACGCAGATGACTAGTAAGTAGCTTATCATGGGCATCTGTTGGATCATGTGTGAATCAGACCAGATGCATTGATAAAAATAGCAACAAAAATACAAATGCAGTAAGAACTGTCGCAAGCCCCTATAATATTGTGGCAGATAAAGGTGAAGTCTGTGGTACTTCATGTGCACCTTCGTTTAGCAAGTTAAGGATACAACTGCACGTAAGCTACCTTGAAATGTATACTATTAGGGAACGAAAAATCACTGTGTAGTTAGAGAATAACGCTAAAGAACAAATAATGAATTTTTGTTCCTCAATATAGATAGATACCTTTGGATTCACTAGTGCGATCAGGTGGACAGCAATGCTTCACTTGTGAATCTTTCAAGTGCTTAATCAACACACCTGCCAGGTGTACATGCCAATTGCAACTAAAATGCTGGATGATTCCCCTTAAATATTGCATAGACGAAGCTTTCAGGTGACTTTGATTTAATACCATGTTTCTGGCATCGCAAGTTTGGCCACATCAGGTATAAAGTCGGCAATTACTTTCTTGACGTCTCTAAAAAAGTTTACACCCGAACCTTGTTTTTATAAAATTGCAGCTGACATAAACAGCTTTGCTATACCCAAAAATATGCATATCTGCAACATTACAGTATTGGAAACACTATTAATTTACTTCATTATAGCAGATAGTCTGCTACCCCAAGGCTTTACTACATTTTACAGCAGCAAAATTGTGGCACCACCTGTCCAGGTTACAGAGATCACTCCCATAGCTGCGATAGACGGTAACAATATTCAGTTGCAGCGCAATAAAAAGTTCTTTAGTGGTGTCTCCACATTCGCGTAGAAGTAATTGTGAACACAACTGGGAAATAATGCCTCAAGGCATTGGATTAAATGAAACTCATAAAAGAATTCTATCTATACGAAAAACACAAGTGCAGAGAAACCAACAGTTTAGATACAGAATTGTGTAAAGATACAGTAGAACCTCGTCATAACGAACCCGGATATAACGAACTATTGGATATAACGAAACAATCGCAATTTGCCTTGAAATTACCATAGATGAAATTGATATTGGCCATAAGGAACTAATGGTTATAACAAAGTAATTACGGCTACCCCTTCAACTTCATTATAATGAGGTTTTACTGTAGTACATTTGCTAAAGAGGTGATAAAGAGCAAAACAATTTTTCATCATCAGTAAATTACCATATCACAATACACAACACCACTCTCACCACAAGAGAAAGCTTAGTAAGCCTCAAAACAAAAATTGAAAATACAGGTGGTAAGGCCACCTTTACATTTCTTAACCAACTTGCTGTGACATCATCGATTTTGAAGGCACCTGCTATTGGTGCACAGAATTACTTTCTTCTGAAAATTAATCGCGTTTTGTGGTAGGGGTGCCAGAGACTTAATGTATGAAGTTTCATAAAATTTCATTAAATGAACACTAAAGTAGAAAAGTGAAATAGTTTAGACTGATAACTTATATCTCGAGAGTACGATGGTCATTCCTTTCACCATCTTATGTACAATCTTAAAGGAGCGAATGAATGTTAAAGTTTGTTTTGAAATTCGCGCCGGAACATGGGACTCATGACATAAGGAGGCCAATTTCCTTCTGTCTTCTTTTCTTTTTGTATTCTTGCGAGATTCGCTCTGTCAAATGCTCTGAAAATATCTCCGGCTTCCTTAAAACACAATGTGTGTCTTTCTCACCGATAAATAGTTACGAGTTACGCAGACCTTAGCAGACGGCATGAAAGATCTATGATGTCACACGTATTAGTGCTGGAACATTAAAATGGTGTCACCACCCATATTTTTGGTGCATTTCCTAGCTTACCGAGGGTCTTCTCTTCACAATAACTGGTGTTTGGTATTGTTAAAGGTAACATACTAATGCAAGAAAATTTTTTTTCACTTTAGTGTACCTTTAAGCGAATGTGGCCAAAATACAAAGAAAAGACTTTGAAAACCATGACAGCATGCTTAGATTAAGGTGCTAATACTTAACCTATTATGATCAAATATATGATAATGGGACCCTCAAATAATAATCTATTAGTCTGAACTGATTCACTGGTTTACGTAGGTGCCCCTTTAAGAAAACGTCAGCATTTACAATTTTACACAACACTGCATGGTACACTTACTTATGTATCACCAGACAGGCATAATTGCTTACTCCACATGGGGAGAGCGAGAGAAAGAGAATACGCATCTTTAAATTGCCACGTGCACTGTTAATGAAAGTTTGGCTTACCGTTGCCTGATTGAGAACGAGGACATGGATACCACGGCCCTTGTTGTCTTCCGAGTCGTCCAGGAATCTTCGAAAGACAAAGGGAAAGCCAAAGTCACAATGAGCAAACAGAGAAACTCAGAATAAGAGGTTTAATTTGGATTGTGTATTGTGTGCCACATGCTTTAGTACATTTTTGTTTCTGATGCATGCAATATAAATCTCACATTCACAGTACTTAGAGCTGCAGCAACCATCAAGTACACAATACAATGCAATATAAACATGAAGGCTATTATCCTCATCAAGCATGTGTGTGCTCTTTATTACAACTGGATAACAAACATGGCTGTCATTGGCGAAGAATGCAAATGTAACAAAATAGTGTACAATTTGACTTGCAGCAAGTTGAACAGCAGTGTTTGCACTTTAACAGAGGAAGTTATTAGCAAAGCAGTTCCTGACACCATATTCTGCAATCGCTAAGATACTGCAGCAAAATTTCACGTAACAATGAACATGAATAAAAGAGAATGCGAATGCATAAAAAATTTTAGGAGCTGTTCCACTCTATGAAGGTGGATGATCCACGTGAAGCTGCTTAGGCCATGACACACGGGTGACGCAGCAGGGGCCAATTTGATACGAAAGGCAAGGTTGTGACCATGCTGTCAGCGTCTAAACCACTGTGAAGAATCTCTCACGACCCATCAACGATGGAACTGCCATTGACATTACAAATAACCTTCACTGCAACACACTATGAGGGAAAGCCGGCTTACAGCTCTCCTTAAAGTCGGCTTCACCTCCAAATAAAACAAGTTGCTGGAAAAACGTTTATTCAGGGGCAAGATAAGCAGTTGTATCATCATGCGAAGGCCTTGGGACATTTTCTTTTGTTATTTTATTAATTGTTTGTGGTTGAACACCCTAGTTCATCCACTTCTCCCAAGAGGGCACTAGGGGTTTCTGCATACAAATGGACAAATCAGCTAGACTACAGCCTGTCTATAAAATTCCAATGCAAGTACTAAATATAAAACAAAAATGGATGAGTGCTAACAAAAAATATACGTGAGAATTCAATAAGTAAAATTTAGAAGAAAGGAAGGTGCTTATTTATCATCATCATCATCAGCCTGTTTAGGTCCACTGCAGGACGAAGGCCTCTCCCAACGATTTCCAATCCACCCTATCCTGAGCGAGTTGGTTCCACTTTATGCCTGCAAACTTTTTAATTTCATCGCTCCATCTAACCTTTTGCCTGCCTCTGTTACGTTTTCCCTCTCTTGGTATCCATTCCGTCGCTCTTACTGTCCATCTGTTATCTTTCCTCCTCATGACATGTCCTGCCCAGGTCCACTTCTTTCTTTTAATTGATATAATAACATCGGCTAATCCTGTCTGTTCTCTGATCCATTCCACTCGTTTTTTATCTCTTAGCGTTACCCCTATCATTTTTCTTTCCATTGCACGTTGCGTGCTCCTTAGTTTTATCTCTAGTTTCTTTCGTAATCCTCCACATTTCTGCACCGTACGTTAGTACTGGGAGAATGCAGTGATTGAATACTTTTCGCTTTAGCGAGAGCGGTAAGTTTCCAGTCATGATTTTGTAATGCCTTCCGAATGCGCTCCAGCCCATCCTTATTCTTTTTCTTTTCATGGTTAGGAGTTTCTGTTATTAACTGTCCCAGGTATACGTATTCGTTTACACATCATAAGGGTTCATTGCTGATTTTAAATTCCTGTTCCTTAGCTAGGCTATTGAGCATAACTTTGGTCTTTTGCCTATTCATTTTTAATCCAATTTTAATACTTTCCCTGTTTAGGTCATCAATCATGTTTTGTAGTGTCTCCATCATTTCTATTATGCGCAAATCAACTTTGAAGCGTTTCTTCACGCACACTAGTTGCCGTGCCAAGTGACATTTTAATTCAGCTGCTGTACGTACCGTGGTTCCATCAACAGTGACGGACACCTTGGATTGGCTCGAGACGACTTCAATCGTGAGTGTCTTGGGTAAGCTGTCCTGTAGATGCAGAGTATTGTGCCGCCCTTCCTGGGATGGCGAGTCCTCTTGAAGCTTTCGGCTCGTGTCCATGATGAACATCACGTTGATCACCACGGTGACAGAGAGGATTGCCAGCAACAGGTACTGCAAGAATCGAACACAAGTACAGCTGTCTTAAGAGGGCCCTGCAACACTTTTTTGGGCATTAGCAAGAAAACGCTGCCGATCAGTCGTGGAGACTCCTGACAACATTCCATCCAAATATTTATTACACTGTACACAGCGGGGAACTTGCTATTTGGTTTCAAAATACACCACCGGGAATTTGCTATTTGGTTTCAAAGTACATCTCGAAAGTGCCCGCTCTAACCAATCATGTTAATAGGCGAGCTTGGACTATGTAGGAAGAAAGAGAACTGCCGCTGCCTAATTCATGGACGAAATTACCATGGACACCATGGGGTGGTGCCATGTCCAAATAGTGACTCTGGCGATGCGAGTGTAGTCACCACCGAAGCACAGGTACATCAAAAGGTATGAGAGAATATAAAATGTTCAAGTTCATGACGCACACTGACCTAGCTCTTGCCTTGCCCCTTTCTCGACCCTTTGTATCTTCCAGTGCGCTGGTCAGGATGAAATGAGGGAGAACGCACTCGGACGGTTGAACTCTCCTCATACTTGGCTCTGCATCTTTGCTGAGACCTAACGGATTTGAAAACTTAAATTTTTTTGGCAGGCTATTCATAAGGCAGTAAGCTCCTTAACAGATGCCACCCGAGGATTAATTAATTGGAAAGTGTTGCAAGGTTCCTGTAAGAGTGCATAACGTAATGCAATAATGACATGGAAATATTGAGGGATATAAAGAGTGAAAGATCAAGGCTGCATTGTCAATCGACCACATTTAGAGACATTGCCTTTAACGTCGTTCATATAACTAGGCCCGTGAAAGTGACAGCTGGAACCTTCGGGTTATAGTACAAAGTAGCAATAACACGCTTTATTAGTATATTTTTCGCTGTCACGCAGGAGTCAGCTCCATGAGTAAAGTTTTGGTTGGTTAAGTTGGCTCAAATTGGTAAAAATTTGGCCCCAACGTCACGTCAGAGTCACCAGCGAAACTAGACAAGAAAGATCAGGGTATATCTGAAGGTTTCGGGCTTGTTTTACTCGTTCGGAACCGAAACATTTGCAGTTGCACATACGATGACTGTAGCAGCATAATCAGCATCTGAAAGCTAGCTCCGCCGCATCACAAGTATGTTACGCGGTGAAGCACGGAATGTACTGCTAGGGAGCACGTCTTCCAGGCAGTGAAGCGCACCTGCATCTGCCCTACATTTGATACCGTTGCGGGGCCAACAACGCGTTCCCCACGCATTCTCACGTCAATATTTCGAGCTGTGACACGAAACAAATATTAACAGTTGCGGAAGAAGACGTTAATGCCGTCGTTTCAGCCAGTCCAAGAAACGCTTCTAGCGATCACAATTGGTGTAAATTAGTAGCTTTCGATTGACGGCTGAAATTCATGGCACCGTGATCCCTACATAATACTTCCGCCATGTCATGGAGATAGACTGATCTCATATTCGTAGATTTCGCCAGCAGGTGGCATCTCTTTCATTTCATTTTATAGTGGAGCTGCTAATCTTTCTGTTATGCCGTTTCTCGACGACAGAAAATTGTGGGCCGATACCGGAGATAGCGCAGTCGGGACAGTTCCGGTGCAGCTCGCGTCGCCCAGCGACTATGCGGCAAAGCCGCAGTCGCTTATCATATAGCTTACAGTCTGTTTCAGAAGTTCCGTGCAGCACTGTGGAAGCTACAGGCTCCTTCAGGCCAATCACGAGGGCAAACACGTGTTAAACGTATCCCTCCGCGCCATGGCATCTGCCAATGCTGGACGCGGCAGTGGCACGAGCCACTTCGTACAAAAATTTACTTTGAGAAAGTGCATTATTAATCTATCAGCATAAAATGCAATGGATATTCTAAACACTCCAATATTCGCACACCCCTATTCATGATGTACAAGTACCTTTCTCTGCTTATTTTGTACAAGTTTCACTTCTTCTCTGGAGCAGTGATCTTTTTAGACTGATGAGCGTGCAAATTTTGCTGAGTGTTTGAAAACCTTCAAATGCTTTTAAATTTTTTTTTGCTGTAGTTATTTGCAACGGCGATATTATAATGGAAAAATACACATTTTCGACATTTCCTTCTTCTATCACTTTGGCTCAGTGAACAGCGCGCCCTGGCTTTGCAGTACGTCAAATGTGGGATTTCTTGTTAGGATGCACCTATTCTAGTTTACTTTTAAGTTGGATTAGTAATGAAATTATTCACACGAACTGATGTTGCTCTGGAAGCCTTCGTTCGCATTTAGCATTCTGCAGAACGTGTGCTGTCATGTGTTTGACTGTTACTGCGGCTCTTGCACCTCATCTCTGCCGTGTGTTCTGCTTTCTTTTGCCCACTGCACCTAAAATTTGAATACACTTGTTTTCATGTTTCCCGCGATCTGCCTCCTTGTGTTCTGTTTATCGGTCGCTTTCTGTGTCCTTGTTTACTCCCTGTATTTTTTGAACATCTGCTTGATCTGCAACCGCGGACTGGTGTTTGTTATGAATAAACCAAATAACAGCTCGACTACCCTTTTGAATACCTTCTTGCGCTCTTTGAAGAAACCACTGGAACACAGAAGGGAAGTTCTGTCATGAATATTCCGTTATGTAAAGATAGCGCTGGTGCCTAACACAATATACGATCAGGACGCAGTAAAGAGTGGCTACAGCAGAGAAAACACACCAAATATAGTCCCGGCTAACCAAGCAAAAACTCTGTTCGGCACGGAGTACAAAAATTGATATATATACTCCCAGTGTGACTCTTGAAAACTCCGCCAAACACGGAGTATGCAAAAAAAAAAAATACTCCCGAAGAACCACGCAGGAACTCCGACCACAAGGGAGTATTACGATATAGAACATACTCCCAATGTTCCGCCGAAAAACTCCGTCAGACACGGAGTAAAAATAGAAATATATACTCCCAAGGCACCACGCAGGAACTCCGTCAGGCACGGAGTAAAAAATAAAAATACATACTCCCAAGGCACCACGCAGGAACTCCGTCAGGCACAGAGTAAAAAATAAAAATATATACTCCCAAGGCACCACGGAGGAACTCCGACCGATGCGGAGTAAAAGTTTACTCCTACCCTACGGAGGAAAATTAACTCCCAATGGGGGGGGGGGGGGGGGGGTTCGCTAGAGGACACGTCATTTACTCCCACCTGGGAGTAATTTTTTTTTACAGTGTAGGGCCGGCAGAAGACTATCGTCTTTCGACGACATTTGCAGCGAAGCACGCAGATGCGCGGCCAATTTTTGTTTTTTCCACTGGCTAGCACAACAAACTATAGTTTTTAATTCGCGCCACTCTTCACAAGACCGCTTTTCGATCTTCAGCAGAACACTCCCACACTCCCGCCATACTGCATGAAAAAGAAAAAAAAAAGAAACAGGAAAGAAAGTGACAGCCCGCTGCGCTGAGAAAGGAAGGAGGCGTACTCTTTAGCGCATGCGTAGGCGATACTCAGGAGAGGTCACCCCGAGTTCGTCTTTGATATCCGAAACAGGATACATACGCCAGCTCGCGGAACAACTTCCCAACTCGATGCGCCCCGCTCGGCAGCGGCTGATTAATTGAATGTCAGCGTGCTCGCAGCGATGCTCCCTCCTCCGTCATCCTACGTCACGCCACAGAACCGCCCGCTATAGGACGGCCGCCGTGATGCATGCGCGTCGACAACCGTCTTCCTCAAATTCGTGGCAAGCGACCAGGGACTCCGGAACAGGGGGGCGGTCGCCCCCCTAACATTTTTCCAGAAGAGGCAGCCCCCCTCCCCCCCCCCACACACTTTCCTACCGATTACGTTGAAATCAAATTTCTGACAAGAATTTTCAATTTCAAGCTGGCGGTAGTGTGGTCCAGTCCTTTCCAAAGCACAGTGCTTTCCTAGTGCTTTCCAAAGCACTAGACCCCACAACCACACGGGTAGCGCCGTTTGCGCATGTTTTGAGTACTTCCGAAATTTCCAACCATCTCTGAAGTGTATACCAATGTGATGCAAGCGAGGATGAAAATAAGTAAAATTTAAGAGCTAAAGTGAACAAACATTAGTGGATGTCATTAAAACTACTAATTAGTATTATATGTTACGTAACTTAAATAAATAAAATCGACAAATGTTGATAACAAATAAATAAGAAACACAACATACAAATACGACAATACTTGCCCCCCTGCCGCACTCCCAAAAGAAGTTCTCGAGTCCCTGCAAGCGACCGCGCGCGGACTTGGAATGCTCGGAGCCAAAATTTAAAAGTAAAATTAAATAAAACACAGGCCATCCGGCTATGATACAATGCAGAAGATGGAAGGCAAACCTTTCACCGAATCTTGATTACATTAAGCATTAAAATTGAAATTGAGCAAGTTGGAATGTGTGCATCGTTGATTAGTGCAACGCTCACGGGAAGGGGACAAAGAAAGCGAAAGGAGACATAGCATAACCCTCATAACTTGATTACTAGTCATGATCATTACATCACCTCAACGATGGCGTTTAGTTAAGACATGCATACGTGCACAGTGCACAGGCATGTGGGGGGAGGGGGATGCAGCTCCGAATCAAACAGAAAGGGGGGAGGGGAGGGGAGAACAAATCTTTCCTCCCGCATCTTTAGCAGCAATGCGTTTCGGCCGGCATGGTCTCACCGGCAGGGGGATGGGAGGAGTAGGGGGAAGTCAACCTTCGCATCAACCTTTACTAAAGAACACTGCGAACGCCTTGGGAGCCAGGTAGTGCTCGCATTAAAAGGTTTCTACACTTCGGGTGGTCCTTGAGAAGCAGGAAAACAATTTCCGCAACCGTTATGGGATCCCGCGGCTGGCGCAACGTCGACCAAATTAATGGCAAGCTGCACGTTCGTAAATACGGGGCGCAAGCGAAACGCGACACGAAACGAGAACGTCAGAGAGAGAGAGATAGATTGAAAAGATGGAATAGGGAAAGCTTGCACAACGTGCTTGGGTACACAACGAAACAGATATTACTCCCACCGCCACGTCGGCAGCGCCGCATAGCGGCCGCGACGCGAACCAGCGAGCGTTTATGAGAGAGAGAGAGAGAAAGAGTCGGCGACGTAACCGCAAACGCCCGCTTCGGGTTTCGCGGCTTTCCCGCGCGAACAGGGGCGCTAGGTTTGAACTTCGCCGGCGTCGGTCTCTCTCTCACGACATGTTCTTCCTCTTCTTTTTTTTTTCGAGATTTCCGCAGGCGCCTTCCTCGCTCGTGAACGGCTCTGTACTCTGTTCCACTAGTTCCGTGCAGCAGAGCTGAGACTACGAAGCCATCGAGAGCAGAATTATCGCGAAGCGAGACGAAATGTCACTGTTCGGGCACGCAGCTGCGAGCCTCTCCTGCCAGTAGGGACCCCGCTCTCTCCTCCTCTTTCCCTTGCCAAGGCTGCCGATGCAGCGTCCACCATTGGCCGACGCCATGGCGCGGAAGGATACGTTTAAACGGCAACTTCGGCGTTTAAAGGGCAACCATGTTCTGACATTGATGGCTTCTAATGGTACTGATAGTACTCTATCAGCCAGGATGGTTCAGTCTGCTTAGATAAGCACCTATAATATTAAGTAACCGACTGAAAGTCGTGTTGAAACCGAAACCGAAACGGGTAGACGCTTCCTGCAACGTATGCGATGACGTCACAGCTTTCCCGCCGTCAGAAATATGGAGCTAGTGCCAGAAAAAAAAAAATGACAGTGGCGAGGTCATCCGACGATGTATTGAGTTATGCCAGCTCTTCTGAACTTGATAGCGACGATTTGAACGCTGAAGTGTGGCCGTTTTGCTTTTGACGGTCCGCTGGCTCGTGTAGGCAACGTTGAAGGTGATGACGTAAAAACACAGCGAGGCCCGCGTGGGAATTCGCCAACAATTTTAAAGATTAATTTCCAGGAAAACTAAACAACTTGCAACTGCCTGGCTTTGCATATATTATGACAGTACCGAGGAGAATATATATTGAAAATTTCACTGAGATCCGTGGACCTCGAAAAATCGCCGGAGTTGTCCTTTAACACGTGTTCGCCCTCCTAATTGGCCCAAGGGGCGTGTAGCTTCTTTCCACAGTGCTGCACGGAAGTACTAAAACAGACTTGCAGCTCCCGCGACTTCCTCCTCCTGGAGAACGAACGCGCATCCTTTCGCACGAACAAAGAACCGATTCGCTGGGCCGGAAAACAAGGTGTCGCGTTACTCCCGTAAGCGCGCCGAGTTAGTTGTCTTCCACTTCTTCCCCTCTGGATGAGAGGTCGCACGTGTAAACACAATCATATTTTTGAGCGTACTTGTGCTTCTTAGACGAAAGAAATAAACTCGACCTGGCAGCGACGCGTCGTGCTCATGGATAAACCTCTGCGCCGCAATCAGTGAGACGGTCGCTTTTTTTACAGCTCGAAGCTTGGCGTCCTAATTAGTGCGCTAATTAAATGGGTTTTTCATTACTCGCCTCCAACGGGCGCGCGGGGCTTTCAATCTCCTCGCAGGCCTTGAAATGTTTAAAAACAAGTCCTCGCAACCTTGAGATCTCGTATTAAGGCGGATCTCACTGGAATACTGAAAAAAAAAAAGAAAGAAAACTGCTAAGCGACAACATGACCTAGATATATAGTTTCCTGCAGCCGTACCCTTGACACTCCGGAGTCTTCTGCGTTTTTCGTGGCAAGATGAATAATCTTCCTCAAACGCTGGTGGGAACGAGCAAATACTATAGATTGATCGGGTTTAAAAGGAGACGCTAATGAGAAAAGAGAGTTCATCGTCACTTCCACTCTGTGAAGAAGGACAAGCAGCGAAGATGCGGTATTTTATTGCGATAGCAATTATATGGGCAGTCTCGACGGGTTTTTGCTGTCGTCGTCATGTCCAGCGTACAAAGTCCAAATTGATACCCTCCGCGCATTGTACCTTCTACCTGCGGGTAAAGGCACGCGAGTGGGGACGACGAACACGGCTGAAGCGGAGATCAAACGAGTCCGGCCCACTGCAGCCGCTCGGAGGGCGCATGCGATAACATCACCCCCGAGCAGCAACCGTGGACTTCGCGCGGTCGCCATCGCTGGCGCGCGCGCTATCTCGGCAGCCATCAGCGGGCGGCTCGTAGACCCTTCTACGTGCCGCACTCTCAACGCGAAGAGACCGCAGAAAGTGTCCCTGGAGCAGCCGTATTATCTTGCACCAGCGTTTTGTAGAGTTACGTGAGATCGTATGGAAACAAAAGGGTCAGCTGCCAGACTCACTTCGTGTACCACTGCAATTTCTTGCTGTCGCATTCAGCTGCTTCGCCCTTTCGGTGAGACTGATTTTTTACCATCTAGTGATACACGTATTATTATTATTATTATTATTATTATTATTATTATTTCGGAACAGATGGGCACACTTGACTCGTAAAAGAGGCATACAATGAACAAATTTCAAGAACAGCCGATAACATCTGAAAACCTAGAAGTGAGCGCCAAAAACAAATGGGAAGATTTCCAGACTTTACGCTCGGTGACGTCAAAGAAGCAGCGTTACGAGTCACCGGACGGTGGAGAAATGAACCGTATATACGGCTAAAAAACGCAGCGTTAAAACGACCAGAGGCGGCAGCACTCCAACGTTTCCATGCAACATCCCCGGCGTATAACATGACTGATTACTTCAAACAGAGCGTGCAAGGACAGGAAAAAAAATAAACGCAGCGAAACCGGAAAGTCTGCGAGAAGGGACAAAAAAAGCGAGATAAATATTACGAGGAAGAAATGAGCCGAGAGCAGGGATGAAATTTAACCACCAAAAAGGTCATGCGGGGGTCAAGAAGGAAGGAACGAAGTGAAGGACGTCAAGCATGCATGTACACAATTACAGTGTTTATAGTGTGCTTTTTCTTTTTCAAAGTTCGGGCTGTGCGCTTCACACAAACACATGAATCAAGGCACGGCTATTCAATCGCGCAGGGTAAACAAGACGACCCACAAGGCGGATGATCATATCGTATAACCGGCTTACACTGAATGTTCTTCTTTATTTTTCTTTTGCTCCCTCGCTCCTTAATCTGGAGTTGATCTGGCTCCTTCCCGACATTCTTTTATTTTTATTTTTTTTCCCGCGAGCCTTGGTTATGCTTCGTTACGTTCGCCACAGCGCACAAGCGAAGAGCTCTGCCGAGAGTACTGCGTGCGCATTTTGTCTGGGTCGGGATTGGCAAATGAACGGAAGAGCAGTAATCGGGGCTTTCGTCATGTGGCTCTTTTTTTAAATCTCATTTCCATAACCTAGACTGGTAATTAAAACACGACAAAGAACGGGCAGTATACGGTGCCCCGCTCCATAAAGATTTAAGTATTAAAAACAAAAACACCCTAGACTGTCCCGAAAACCGATCAGGGTCTGCGAATTACCGGGTTACCACCGAAACGTGAAGTTTCGAGTTGCTGACTTTTACAGCAGTTGAAGCGGATCGCAAGAACCATAACCAAGCGCGTCTTTATATATTCTGATACCTATAGCGTATATTCCTCCCCAAAGTCAACTTTGCAGGGCACTTCGTCGTAACTTCAACCAATATACAATTACCCACTACACGTGTGCTTCGTATAGGCCTACACTCCAGTACTATGTACTCTACAAAAGTCAAATTTTCTGCGTTCGCTTAAAGGAAACCGATCTGTCCAGTTCTGTCGTTTCGCTGCGTGTAACTAACATGTATTAATTAACTATATCCTGACGGTTAAATGGCCGTTTTTCTTACTAGGTTTATGCTCCCATATCACATGTACACTATACAGCTCTTAACCTCAACCACGGTCTCCCTTTCATATACGTCTTCAATCTGTTTATTGCTGCTTTCAGCATTTCGTAACGCCACTTACTTCCGACTGACAGCTGCTGTGCTGCGGAAGAAACAGAATGTCGCTACAGTTCCACAGCGTCATGATAATGAACTTAGACGTCCTGCACGCTAGAAAATTATAGTCACAAGACCCAACCTATCCCCCACATTTTTAAGGGTTGAAACGCGTTACGCGTCAGCTTAGCTTGCTTTGAGTAAAGTTCCTGTGTACTTTATAGCACAATATATGCCCGTTTATGCGTCACTAAAGACGAATAATAAAAATGGGCTCAAATAAGTCATTTTCTAAAGCCTTCTAATGGGCTCGAAAGGAGTCGAAGTGTGTGTGTGTGTGTGTGTGTGTGTGTGTGTGTGTGTGTGTGTGTGTGTGTGTGTGTGTGTGTGTGTGTGTGTGTGTGTGTGAGAGAGAGAGAAAGAGAGAGAGAGAGAGAGAGCGTTCGACATGCTGTGATAGTGATATACCGGACTCAGTGCAGACCTTATGAGTGTAAAGCCGAGCTCGGTAATAGACAACAGTATGACATTCTGTAATTTGTTCGATATATCGAGAGCTTAGATACTGCCAATCCAGCCTTTAACGAATTCCAGTACCTAACCCCTTATACAGAATATCGTGAGGTCGAGCGAAAATGCAAAAAACAAAACTTCTTGAAAATTCGGCACTCGCCATTTTCCTATCACTAATGCGATGCGACGCTGTTAACTGCACACTGCTCGTGACTGGGAAGTACCACGGAAGCAGTCATGACGCAGAGGAAAGCGCGCGAGATGGACGATGGTTACTGCTGCGTGGCAGAGATAGATTTTAAACACTCAGTTTATTTCTTATATCATACAGAAAATGTCCACACTTGCCGCATCGCTTATTAAACGCACGTTTCTCCAGTTAGGCCCCTTCGGCTTTTGCACGATATTCTATGGTTTACGCTCAGCCACACCGTCCTTCATTTTCTTCGTCCTCCTCAACCATCGCCGCGGCGACGCTGCTCTGGCTGTCCGGTGCAGCGGTGCAACGTGGTTGTTCTTCCATCGCAAGCACAAAGTTAGATATACCCTTCTGCACAGTTCGTTACACAGTATACATTCCACACAAATAATGCTAAAGCAGTTTCGCGTGTTCAATATAAAGCGTTACTCACTGTACGAGAATTCGTTATAAACGGGTTTTTCTTGTATGACGTCAAACGCGCTGATAACATATCTGAAATTGATTGATTGATTTGTGGGGTTTAACGTGCCGAAAGCAGCTCTGATTATGAGAGACGCCGTAGTGGAGGTCTCCGGAAATTTCGGCCACCTGGGGGTTTTCTTAACGTGCACTGACATCGCACAGTATACACGGGCCTCGACATTTCGCCTCCATCGAAATGCAGCCGCCGCGGCCGGGATTCGATCCCGCGACCCTCGGATCAGCAGCCGAGTACCACAGTCACTAGACCACCGTGGCAGGGCGACCGATTAATTAATTGATTAATCGATTAATTAACTGAATGCGGGCAAGGTACCTGGCACGTCCTCGCGAGGAACCGCCGGTGTCGCACGTGTCGCACGTAGAGGCCGGCTCGCAGCAGCGTGGCCCCGGCGAGTCCCGTGCCGCCGGGGCCGGCCGATGTCGAGGACGGCGTGGCCGCTGCTGCTGTCATGGCGGTGGCGGCGGACGCTCGGCCCCCGCTCAGGCCGCAGCAGTCGCGGCGGCGGCGACCCGCGGCCCGGCGGGGCGGCGCCGGCACCCTACGCTCGGCGGCCGTGGCACTACCCGCGGGGTAGCCGCCGCGCGCGCCATCCGGGTAGCCAATCACGAGGCACCACCACCACCACCGCGGGGGGCGTACTCAACCTGAAGATGGAAAGAGAAAGAGAGATGTGGTACTTGTAGAAAGCATATGTGCAAAGCGTTCAGATTGTTTAATCAATCAATCAATCAATCAATCAATCAATCAATCAATCAATCAATCAATCAATCAATCAATCAATCAATCAATCAATTTTTTATCGTGACGTAACAGCTATTACAAGGCATAAAATTACAAGACGAAGGTCTCAAAGTACAATGACTGCAACGGGACCCTCGTACATCGTCAAACTGAGGAAGTTCCAAGAGCAACACAGGACTGTGAGCGAAAGGAAGCACGTGACACAGAGCTAATGGACTTTTTTTTTCATGTCGGGGAAAGCGCAACCAAGTAGGGATAGCCGAAATCAAAACTGCCGAGTCGTCGCCCCACAATCCCACACCACGCAGCACTATACAGCATCGTGGAGGCGTGGCATCGCCAGGGACTACGGAACCGGAAGGGGGGGGGCGGGCGGTAGCCCCCCCTAACATTTTTCCAGAGGAGGTAGCCACCCCCCCCCTCCCCCCCCCACACACACTTTCCGACCGTTTACGGGGACGCGTCTAAAGGCCCATGACTGTCACTGGAGTGTTCCGGATGAATTGGAACTGTAGGGGTCGACGTTGACAGATAACCTGTGACGTTGCGCGCTGCATCGCCATGTCATATAGGCCCCTGAGCCAAGTGCTGCGGCGGGTCACTCACTCATAAGAAACACTGTAAGATTAGTGCCGAATATTTTGTAGATGTATATACAGTTATTAAGACCGATATCCTAAACGTTTGGCGAGCGCAGACAAATCCAATCACTGCTGGAATGCTTATGCAAACAGTTATCAAGAATAAAAATACAAACCGTGCAGGGTTACTATAAAGCGCTCCGCTCCGATCCCCACAACCCTAAATGGGCATAATTATTAATCAGAACGAAAAGAAATGTTGTATAATATAAACGTACAGAATACAATATGAGCAAGAAGACAATCACCGGAGAAGGTAAATTATGGAAATAAAACGATTACACAGTACGCCAGTATAGTACGTGCGTATAATAAGGCTGCCGGATCACAAGTGAATTTCGTTGTGGAATGAATGAGGTTCCGTTGTTACTGCGGAAAGCAACAGTTCAGTTTGTGCGAACAACGAATGTCACGACATGCATGTTGCAATGGTGATTTATAGCCTTTTTTTTTTAAATAACGTATTCAAGGAAGCTCGTCAGAAATTAACGTTATACATACAAAAAGTAACGAATGTGGATTCGGGCTTCGCAGCGAATGGCGGTCAGCAAATAATTTTCCAAACAGGCAGAAAAAGAACAACAACAACAAAAAGACAGAAAAAGACCTTTATGTGTTTATTATGTGACATCCAACTGCCAACTACACCCTTTCTAACACCTTCGAACCTGACGTGGAAAACGTCTGATGGACGCTGCGGTAACAACAGTAGTCGGCATTTGCCACGTAAGCCGTCCGAGCTTTTCACTCGTGTAAAAAAAAAATATAGGAACAGAAATGGGCAGCGAGAACACTAATCAGATTTTGTGAGCGCGCACCCATTGCACCCCCCCCCCCCCCCTTCACACCCTGCACGCAGGCACACACACATAAATACACCTAAATACACCTCGAGTTACCTCACCACGGCCACCGCTACATTCCACGCACCGCACACCAAAGTCATATTAGGATGCCATTTACAGGTTACGCCGACAGAGGTGAAGGGGACATCGACTCATTATTCCACTGACATTTACTAAAGTATGGGATGCCGTGGGGGATAAATGTTACATGTCTTCCTCCTTTGACGCGCTGCCAAGTAATGACAAGGACAAAGAAACCGAAACACGCTTGGTCATGCGCGGAAGGGAGCGCATCATTTCCCATGTGTCCGTTCCATTCCTATCATCACGTGACAGCTTGTGAAGGGGTCCATTACTAAAGTTTCACTGATAGCTCTCTTTCTGCGAATGCATCAGAACGTAAGAGGTTCACACGAAGCGGTAGACTTCAACGGCTGCGAAAACAGGAAACGCCAGACGACGTTTCGCCACGCGTTCTCGCGGTACAAAAGCACAAATCCCCTCGTCATAAATGAGGGCGTCAGCGCCAAGCCCACCCGGTCCCACAACCGTTCATTTTTTTTTTTCTACAATATGGCACACAATATAAATGAATACTGACAAGGCTCTACAGGCAGCAAAAGAGAATTCCTTTCGGGATGCTTCTCCTCACCGCAAGTCTTCGCTGGGGGACCTTGGGAGTTCAGGAACGACGAACAACACGCAGTGAGGCGACTCCAACCTTGCCCCAAAACGCGAACCTTCACCAGATACATCCACTGTACTCCAAAGGCTCTCTCGGTCGGCGATCCACGCGGACTAAACGATCACGTAACGGCCGAGTCGACCAACTGTCCACAACGCATCGCCCCGAAGTGTCGTCTACGAGACAAGTACGGCTTGGCATCCGTACGGGCGGCGAGACGTACACTACTCACACCTACAGCAACCAAGGGCACAACTGTGCTGTCCCGCGGGTGAAACCGCGCTGTCCGTCCGAACGGCAAAGGAAGAGCCCCTAGGGGGGCTTCCCTTGAATGACCTTCGCAAGAGGCGGCCAGCAGGGAGAGAGCGAGGTTTTAAACAAATAA
Source organism: Hyalomma asiaticum (assembly GCA_013339685.2). Classification (NCBI taxonomy): domain Eukaryota; kingdom Metazoa; phylum Arthropoda; class Arachnida; order Ixodida; family Ixodidae; genus Hyalomma; species Hyalomma asiaticum. The sequence goes on along the minus strand of CM023491.1, from coordinate 43,014,724 downwards.
TTATAAAAATACCCCGTATAGGTAAGGGCAGCGCAGCGGTGTGGGCGGGGAAAAAAAAAAAGAAAGAAGGAGTGGCATTTCGGTGGTCTACCAGCACCCCCCTGACCGCCGGCATCCAAACAGAAAGCTCCCTCTCCCCCCTCACCACCGGAAAGGTATAAAGAAAGCGCGCCTGCCCGCGCTGCCCATCGCAATCTCCGCGGGACCAGCCGCTCTCGGAAGCCGGACTGGAAAGCGCGCATACCTGCAAGGCACGCGGCGGCTCTTTTCTAAACCGCAAGCGGGCTTCCCCGCACTTTTATTTGTTACCTTTTTTTGGAGCTGACAGGGCGCCCCCGCAGTGGCCGGTAGAGTAATACAAGGCTTCTATTCACGGCGTTCTCCTCTCCCGTAACGACGCCAGCCTTACGGAGACAGTGGGAGGGGAGAAAGTGTTTTGGTAGGTAAGCTTTTGTGAAAAAAGGCGCGACCGGAGCGAAGGTATGCGCAAACTGGGGCTTCTGGGGAGGGAGGGGGGGATTGAATAGCTGCGGAAAGACGCGGAAATCTGACGGCTAGACTTCCCCACGAAAAGTTACATATCTCCCTTTCTTTATTGCTTTTGATTTCCCCTTTCGAGCAATAGAATGTATGGCAACATGTTTGGCCTCAGAACTGCCTCAGAATTGCGATAACGCAAAGCCCCGAGTCGCGTTTTTGATAGGCTGTAGTGAAATTTGAGCTGCGGAAGGGATGATTCTAGAAATCAATCGCTATGTACACAATCTTCAGGCATTTAATTTTTTCTTTTGTTCACACGACACCATAAAGGAAGGTACAACGCGTGCAGGTAATCATACGAATTAATTAGCCGTTGTTAATTACCGTAATACGAAGGGATTAGCCGGGAGCAAGTGTACTAGGGTAATGCCTTTGTGGAATACACTTCACATGGCAATGGAAGCGGCACACATAAACCAAATTGGTGCAAAACTAAGGTAGACACTGCTGATCATGGCATTCACGTCATCAACATTGTGTTAGACCTCCCTGTGGGAAGTGGCTCGAAACAGTAACTGACACGGTAGTGAAGCTACTACCTCCACAGTTACTACCAGCAGTTATTATTACGCGGGTAGTAATTGCTGCGCCAAAAATGTACTATTTCAAAGTTAGTAAGTAGCAACATGCCCTTTTCTAGGAGTGCGGAACTCCGTTTAGCGTGTCTCACACGAAAGCGAAAATTAGCATCCACCTGTTTGTAATAAAGCTATAAGGAAATCCTTACGGATTTCAGTGAAAGCTTCTTAGCTGCCGAAAAATTCGTCCTGGCTCCGGGGTTCGAACCCGGGACCAACGCCTGTCCGGGGCTCCTGGTTAACGTCCTGCAGCTTAGCTCAAGTTGGCAGAGTGAGCGCCCCGGACAAGCGTTGGTCCCAGGTTCAAACCCCGGAGCACGACGAATTTTTCGGCAACTAAGAAGCTTTCAATTCTGAGAAATCGGTACGGGATTCCATGTAGCTTTGTGCTACGAACGGGTTGATGTTAGTTTTCCTTTTTATAAACATCACACCACCTTGCTGGTTTCCGCGGAACTCATTTTTGCCACGTCTCACACATTTATCAGCACTGCACTTGGAAGAGACACGGAGACACGACGTCTATGAAGAACTGTTCCTTTCTTTCTCTCTCTTTCGCCTTCACTCACCTTCACGCACCCCCTCCCCCACCAACATCAGCGGTCGACCTCTTCGTGCAGGTCGCTCGCCTTGCAAGGTTGCGAAATCTTTCGAAACAGAGATATGTGACCGTACATGAATGCGTGGGCGGGTACGGTATGCGGAGTCATCACGTGGCACCAAAGAAAGAAAGAAAGAAAGAAAGAAAGAAAGAAAGAAAGAAAGAAAGAAAGAAAGAAAGAAAGAAAGTGAAACGACGAGAGGTGAAGCCGGGAGGGCAGCAAACTCGCGCACTGCTGTCTTCTCTTGCCTATACGGTGTATGGTGTACACGCCCATTTAGAGAAGATCCTCGGCCGCGGTCACAAGCAAGCACACGTTACGATGTACAGCGCGTGGGTCGAGAAAAGAGCGGCGAGCCGTACATACTGCCGATGCGTACATGTACGAAGAATACTTCCAGAGAGCAATAAGCAAACAGGCTGCAGAGATGGAAAGCCGGATACGAGGCACGGAAAACCGCACCATAGAATGGGCGGGACAACGATGGAGGGTTTGAGGGTTCTTGCGTGTAATGAAATTAACACACCGTTAATTAGTGACGCGGGAGAGGGGGGATGGGTGTGGTTGCATATGAGGAGTGAATGGAGGGGCCCTATGCGAGGTGCAAGATAGAAACCACGGCACTCTCCGTGCAGCCATTTTCTTCGAACAAGGGAACAAGTCTACGTAGGTTTCTTCCTTGCAACAACAACACTGTTTATTAAACATTTTTAAGACATGTATATATGCAAGAGCACAGTTTGGGGCGGCAGCTTGAAGGGATATGGCAGCCGGTGCGCTGTCAATCATGCAGTGGAGTTATGCCCAGACCACCAGAAGCAACAACGACGTGGGACACGTTGTCTTCACATGAACCCATTATTCACCACTTATAAAAATCTTCATCATCGTCATCATCAGACAATTTAAATCCATCGGGGCAGGACGAAGGCTTCTCCAACGATCTCCCACTTGCCCTGTTCCTGGAAAGTTGGTTGCGCGCCTTCAATGCCTGCGAATTCCTCAGTTCTATCGCCTTCATCAAACCTGCTGCCTACCTCTGCTGAGTTTTCAATCTCTCGGTATGCATTCTGTCATTCTCACTGTCCTAGCTGTCGTGTGTCCTCCGCATGACGTGTCCTGCCTACATAGGTCCGTTTCTTTTGATTGATTGGCGCAAGGATATCAGCTAACCCCTGTTTGTTCCCTTATCCATTCCTCTCGTACTCTGCTAATGTTGCAGACGTAATTTTTCGTCCAATTGCTACCTGCGTGCTCCTTAATTTAATCTCGAGATATTTTTCTTTCTTTTTCAATCCTACAGGTTTTTGCACCGCAAACACACTGGAACAGACCGCAAGAACACCACGAGTGCGTATGCGCTTTGCGCTTAATGGGGCAAACGCTGCCTCTAATTAACCATACTGCTATATGCACACGATTTGAGCAGCAGCAGAAATACAGCGATTTCAAGCACACACGGATACGTAAAGATATTGGTTTCATGGGTTTTACGTCCCCAAAACTGCGATATTATTATCAAGAGACGCCGTATATAGTGGTGGGGCCCGGAACTTTCGACCACCCGGACCTCAACATTTCGCCTCCATCGAAAATGCTGCCGCCGCAGCCAAGATTCGACCTTGCGACCTTCGGATTGCCCCGCCGCGGTGGTCTAGTCGCTGTGGAACTCGGCCGCCGATCCGAGGGCCGCGGGTTCGAATACCGGCCGCGGCGGCTGCATTTTCGATGGAGGCGAAATGTTGAGGCCCGTGTGCTGTGCGATGTGAGTGCACGTTAAAGAACCCCAGGTAGTCGAAAATTTCCGGAGACTTCCTACGGCGTCTCTCATAATTAGAGCTGGTTTTGGGACGTTAAACCCCACAAATAATCATCATCATCGACCTTCCTATCAGCAGCCGAGTGCCATATACCCACTACACCTACACTACCGTAGCGAAGTTCTATATATATATATATATATATATATATATATATATATATATATATATATATATATATATATATGGTTTTCCCTGATGAAGGCCGGTCCCCGGCTGAAACGTTGGAAAAATAAAAAGTTTTCGTTTCGCACGTCCTCCGCTTCGAAGTGTTTTGATTCTGCTGGATCCAAGGACACTTCCTTCTTCATATATATATATATATATATATAGTGACAGCGAAAAACATAATATATAATTTGGTATTTATTCTGAAGGTTCGGCTGGACCTTTTAAAACGGCTGGTTTCCGGCTGGAGCGTCAGAATAAATGCAAAATAATATTTTGTTTTTCCCTGGGACATTATGATCTATCTATCTATCTATCTATCTATCTATCTATCTATCTATCTATCTATCTATCTATCTATCTATCTATCTATCTATCTATCTATCTATCTATCTATCTATCTATAAAAGCAGTAGGCTCGACTCGCGGTGAAAAAGTGATTTTATTCGACGTTTCGAGTCACTTTTCCACCGTGAGTCGATCCTCCTGCTGTTATAATTCACCGGACCCACACGAACTTCAATTTCCGCATGCACACACACACACACACACACACACACAATATATATATATATATATATATATATATATATATATATATATATATATATAGCGCGAGCGCGGGAGTAAATGAAACCGTTCGTGCGAAGGAACGCAGATGTTGGACGGACACACTACCCCTCGTCCACCCACCACCGTACGCACACAAGCGTGGGCTCACGGTCACGGACGACGACGTGCACACGGCACGCCCCGCGAATTAATGATCCGTCGCGCGGATCGGGGGGCCCTCGCGCGACGCCGGCGCTGTAGATCGAAACGTGTCGCACCGGACGGGTGCCGGTTGCGTAACATTTACGACTCCCGGTATAATATATATATACCATACGTGTAGGCGGTGTACGTGGAATAACGCGAGGCGATCGGCAACGCGTGACTGCGACGCGCCGTGCCGGTGGGAAAAACGGGTAGCACACCGTTTGTCATATATATACCACGGTCTCACGCTGATGCAAGGCTATATAGTTATGTGAGATATCACGTCTTTCTTTCATTCGTTCTTTTCCTTTCGTTCCTTTTTTTCTTTCTTTCTTTATTCCTGGCTACCAGCCCATATTGAAATTTAAGCTGCCCACCACGTACGCAGGTAAAGTGGTCACGGTACACGAAGTTATATAATTTAAAACTTGAGGCGCAGTCACAGTGCTCGCACGTTTGTAGCAGCAGCGTAATTATATACGCACGCACGCTAGTCGTCTTTTAATTCATTCATTCACTCACAGTAGCGGTATTCTCATTCGAGAGAGCCGCAGTTGGGCAGTTTCAACAATTCTTTGTATATTCGATTTAAGAGGCCATAAATCGCCCGGCGAATAAAGCACTTACAAGCACGGCTTAATCAAAGTAGAACAGATTGTTTTTTTTTAGACTACCAGGCACACGTTCCAATACCTGTATTCCGTTAAACCTTCCCGTGGGTATCTCTCCCTAGCCTTGATCCGCACACAACAGCGATTTACGAAATATAATAATTGATTAGAAAATTGCCCCGCAGCCGCCACTTTCGCGGTAAATCCGCTATACCCACATGAATCTATATAGTAGGTAAACGACCTCACGCTACAGAGTTTCTATGTATAGTGATCTTCGTATTGGAAACTCCGTCGGCGTTTCAAAAGGGGTGGGGGAAGAATGGGAAGGGGGCAACGCTCCCGAACTCCACGAAACAGTTACGTTTGAAGGCACCGCTACCCGAGGTCGAAAACCGGAAACAGTGCGAATCCTTTCTTTTGCCTCCCAACGCCTCCGCGAGCCAAAACGCGTGAAAAGCGACGCCGCGAGCACGGCTTTATATATAAAAATACACACGGATACATAAAGGCAGGCAAGCTTGTAGATGCTCGGAAGCTCTAACCGCGTGAAGCAGTACGCCGCAGTTGTGCAGGCCCAACCGACGACGACTCAGCACGCTACTGACGCCGGCGCTGCACAAAAGGAGCGGGGATTGGGGTAACACGCACAACACCCACACCGCTTACGCTTTCTTCTGACTCGCTCGCGCCGTGTGTGGCGCGAGAGAGAACGCCTTATCGCGTTACGGCCGGTGACGGCTGAGACCGAGCGCAACGGCTTCCTTCGCCGACGAAAGAACGAAGTTGTGTAGTACAGCCGCAGGGGAAGACTGACGATCGACTCCAAGCAGCCCTACAACGCTGAGCCGTGCTTCTGCGTGAAAGGGGGGTAAAGGAGAGTACAGCATCTCTTCTTTAGCTCGTACACATCTCTATCCCTCTCTCTGTATCTTATGGCACACGACGGCTTGGCCGGTAAGAGTGTGTGTAGGATTCTAGATGCCGTTGTTGCCAGCAACGACAGAGATGGGAAGGGGGGATCTGGGTCCAGCAAGCAATTGCTGCCTGGAGGCGATAACGAGCCGACCAGCAGCAACAATGTATCCTAATACGGGGTATTGGGTATTTACTCGGCGTTGCGACCGCCGTCGCATTATCCGGGTACTGAAGAGAGTGGTCAAAACGTTGCGGGATGTGTGTACGCGTGCGTGTGCGATGTGGCGAAGCTATACCGTCAAAGAAACGGGGAGGGTGTCGAAGAGGAGGAGGTAGTGGTGAAAGGAGTAAAAAAAAGGGAGTTTCTCTATCTTTCTACACCATTTGGTTCCTCGTCCCTGATACAACACATCCGTTGTCCTGTTGGCTCTGAAAGGCTAACATTATAGTTCGAAGCTACTCGGCCTTCTGGGACGGACGCGTAGATTAGTTAGGAGCAATAGAACAGAGAGGTGGACAGCTCGGTAGCTCGTGCACGACCATATACGGACAGCTCGTTATAGAACCCGAGGTGGTCTAAATTTCCGGAGCCCTCCACTACGGCCTTTCTCTCCTCTCTATCTCTTTCACTCCCTTTCCCCCATGGATGCTTAGCCGTGCTCCCTACATGGGCTGCTGAAATTAGCGTCCTTTCCTAACAGAACCACCATCATCATCATCATCACACGTGAATTCGGTTGGCACGCCTGGTGCTAGGCGAAGAGCGTATGAGAGGCGAGAGAAGACGTGGAGGACTTATCGTAAACATTTATGAGCGAGTTCTCTCGATGTGTATGTGTGCTCCGTAGCACGTGGAAAGTGCGTCCAGAAGGCATCCTGCTACGGTGCAACACGCTATGTTCAGATGTAGTCTCCTGCTATCCAACAAAATAGCCTGCGTGTGTGTGTGTTAGGAAAGAAACATGCGCTCCTGAAGGAAACCGCAAACGTTATTTTCAGAAATGAAGAAGATTCTGAAGACAGCGCGAACCTATTGGGCGTCAACACACACAGAAAAAAGGCTTAGATCTACCACTACCCAACCATGTAAATCAACAGCACAACGCGTTCGCACATCATCATCATCATCATCATCACGTCACGGCGAAACAGAACCAACAGTGATTTCCTCAGCGTGGCGTCGTTTGCGGAAGACGTTTCCTGCTGCACTGGACCATGAAGTATAGATGAAGACGGTCATCTTGATGATGATGATGATGATGACGACGATTTCTTCTCTGCCAGATTTCTGCTTGTCTCAGCGGTTAACTATATACAGGCAGCATAGCAGGCTGTTGTCAAGCAAGAGCACCAAGAAAAAGACGTCAGGGCTCCATTTTTCTTTGTCTTATCACCGCTGTGTCTTATATACGATGTGTTTCCCAAGAGACACCCTGCGAATGCGGGTAAGGAACACGCAGTGACTACCCCGGCAAAGACCGCAACCGCGCGCTGTGACCGAAAAGATTAAGAGAGGGTCGCGCGCAACACATCAACTGTGCGACGAGCGAAAGCACTGGAGCGGACGCGATCGGTGACAAATCTACAACGCCCCCGGTGGCCGCTATATAGGTTGGGCTTTCTGTGAATCGTTGCGTCACTATACGGGGCGATACACTGCCGGTAGTGTCATTAAGGGAGCTGCAGGTGCAAGGCGGTTATAAGGCAGCATCACGACGATACGATGGCATATAGTTACATTGCGTAAATGTTTCAGCTAAAAAAACAGTAAAACGATACAACGTTGCAAATGTAACATATTTAAGAAAAACATGTTACATTTTACCAAGTTATTTGCGTTTACTATAAGTGACGTTTCTCCTTCTTGCCTTTGCTTTCTCGAATTCAACTGACTACTCTTAGTAGTTAGACGTCATTTCTCGCATGGTGATATGTAATTTCATTTTCTACTGTTTATATTTTACGATTATTACATTTTCCATTATGCATATTTCCAAATGGGACCCGCACTAACCTTTGGTTATTCAGTTTGTGCGTACTTTCTACAAGATACGCGTGCAATAAAGTACAGTAAAGTATTAATTAATTAATTATTGATTAATTAATTCGTATTCAAGGGCGACAAGCTGCGCTTGCTAGCATACATAAAAAATAATAACCGAGAAACAAGAAACAATGGTTCTCAGAAATGTATACACTAACTACATACAGCGTCATAAACAAAACAAGCGCCCGGCAGTAAAATGGCATCCTCAAGCCACAAGCCCAAAAAATCGTACAAATGAGATGTGGCTCCTTCCACGTTCCCGTAATAAATTAACGAACTGAAAGAAACGAATTAACACGTTCATTCCGGGATATCACGACACGTCAGGACTACGATCTAATTATAAAGCACATGGCGGAGTCGGAAAAATTCGGGATTAATTATCATCTGGGAAATTAGCTAAAGGGCACCTTAAATCTATAAGTAAACGAGCAGTCCTCTTTTCACGTTTTGTTGTTGTCACGATAGCAAAACGAGGCTGGTGTCGAACCCACTGCTTCCGAGTTCATCAGTGCAATGTCATTGTGTCCACGCAAAGCTAGAATAATAATAAAAAGAAAATGATTGCGGTTTTACGCGTGTCCAAAACCACAATGTCGTTATGAGGCGCAGCCCTGTAGCGGAGGGCTCCGTAGTAATCTTTATTACATGGATATCTATGACGTGCGCGCATATATCTATAAGCACACGGACACCTTTTGGCACTTTGCCCGCATACAAATGCCGCTGCCGTGGCAGCAGGATTCGAACATAGGACATCGGGCTTATCGGAAGCCGACACCCTGTACATCCTGTTAGCTATACAAACGGCGGGCAATGCAAGCTGTATGCGTTGCCACCGTGGCTGACAAAGAAGCCAACCGCACTAACTTCTGCCCAGCCGCCACGATGGTCTAGATGGTGCTCGGTTGCAGATCCGAAGGTCGCGGGATCGAATCCCGGCCGCGGCGGCTGCATTTCGATGGAAGCGAAATGTTGAGGCCCGTGTGCTGGGCGATGTTAGTGCACGTTAAAGAACCCCAGGTGGTCAAGATTTCCTGAGACCTCCACTACGGCGTCTCTCATAATCAGAGCTGGTTTTGGGACGTAAAAACCCCATAAATCAATCAGCACTAACTTTTGTAAACGAAAAAGGAAGAAAAAGTTGGAGATCGCTCACGCCTAATTCAGCGTCATTGAGTCCACGGTTGTCGCATCCGTGTAACAGAATTATGCGTTCTCGTACGTCAAGCTTATACAGAATAAAATATGCACGTGTAGGTGTTATATTTAAGTCGTAGTGACAACAATTTTCTTTTTGAAGGATTTTGCTTAGAGAAATTCAATTTTATTCACAAGCCTCTGCGCCGTGCCGGCTTGCGTGATTGTTGGTACAGACGCTTGTGAAACGACCGTATATACAATTCGGGATGATTATTTTCACCGCGGACGCCTACGCCGACACCGGATCTGCCGCGACGCTATCTCCCTTGCCGCTGCCGCGTTGAAAAAAGGAACAAACTGTTCAACAGTTTTTCGCCGACGCCATCGTATATATATATATATATATATATATATATATATATATATATATATATATATATATATATATATATATATATATATATATATATATATATATATATATATATATATATATATATATATATGTTACCTTTGCGACATTCTTGTTTTACCTATAGTCCCTAGATCTTCCAGGAGAAAAAAAATAGCTAGGGACTTATCAAACTGTCCCGAGTGAAACAGAGCTAAATTGTGGGGGAGGACGCAAGATTTCAGCACGGGACTTGGCACGAAAGCTATACGTCGCTGTAACGTTTCACTGACTCTGTATCGCCTCTGTTATATAAAGGCTTTGTTGCAATTCAACCACACCGCGGAGACCGTACATAAATATAAGACCAAGGTTTCATTTTGTGCTGTATGTATGGCAGCTGGTATAACATCAAAACTTAAAAAAAAATTAGGTTGATAAAAGTGCCGCCTACTCCTCTGTGCCGCCCGGGCTTGCCCAAGGAAAAAGACAAAAATAAAAATTAATTCCCGTTTCTCAGCTCAGTCACGTGCTTTTGATGTGTACAAATTTAAGAAACGCGCTACGGGTGTTGAGCTCGCGCGGAAGAACATAATCAAGACGATAAATAGGAACATAATTTTTAATATACACTTTATATGTAGTGTGCACTATAATGTATGGATCCACGCAAAATACAAACTTAAGAAAAAGGTGGCTCATGATTTCGTGCATGTATACAGCAAGCGAGAGGAAGGGAACGTAATCAATCACAGCATGATACGCGCATTTCGTGTTTAAATAAGCAACTTCGTAGGCGAAGCTCCCTTGCCCGATTTAGAAGTAAGACCTCCTTAATCAAAAGACGTTTTAACTGCGCACAAGAAAATGAACTGAGGCCACACACACACACACACACACACACACACACACACACACACACACACACACACACACACACACACACACACACACACACACACACACACACACACACACACATTCAAATGGCCTTGCATGTACTTGAAGGCCGTGTTATCCTAACTCGTGCTTTCCCAATTATCCGCTAAATTTAGCGGCACAGTCCTCCCTGAGAATAAGAGTCATGAGTCTCTCTCTCTCCCTATATATATATATATATATATAATTGCGCGAAGATTGAAGAAGGAAATATATATTATCAACGGGCAAGACAGGCTACATGTGTACACAACTAAGTCGGCGGTGCTGAGAAATTAAAAATGTTAAACACGGAACGCGGTTTCTCTAAATCAAGTGCTCGCGTGGGACAACAAAACACGCGGCGAAAGGGTAAAGGCGAAAGGCTGAGATTGTATATCTTTCGATAAGGAAGGTCTCACGATTTCATGGGCGAGCACGCAGGCTGTAATGAGATTCTCGGGCATGGCGAAATCTTTAAAGACAAAGTTACAAAAGGCAATACACGAGAAGATCGAGGTAGACACCCAGATTACTGGCGTCTGCAGTCCCGAGTATGTAGTTCACATATTGGATGACTCCTGCAGACGGCAGGAGCTGAAAAGAGGGGGAAAAGAAAAGACATATGGAGGTATATTCCACCATTATCAAACTAGGCCGGGAAACTGATTACGTGTCTTGAAGTAAAAAGAAGACATCATTTTTTCATGACGAGAGTCAAACAGACGCTGCTGCGCCTTGACTCCTTTTTTTTTTTGTCCCAGCTTCTTCTATAGTGCGCGGTTTTCTATAGTGCGCCGACGACAGAAAGCGATCGCATTGCTTAGTACATTGTACATACGACTAGGAGTTCTGTGGTGAGATGGACTAATGGGCCATCACACCAGAAGCCGAGTAAAGACACTTACTCAACTAAGTTGTTCCTAACAAATAAAGAACGAGCCCTTGACCCCTTCCCTTTCGTTATTACCTAACTTCCGCATATATATAAATGTCACGACTCGGGGGGTTGAAGCGTTAGCTCCTCCCAAGAGGTGGCACGAGGGGTTGGGCCTCTGGTGACTGGCTTACGCCAGTGGCCTATGTGAACGAGACAAGAGCCTTATCCAAGCGAGCAGCAAAAACAATTTAATAGGATATAAAAGCAAGATACATAATGATATTAGGTTGTACTGGTTGGCGATACACTACATAAGAACAACCGTCTCTAACAATAGTAGCAAAAAGCGGCATGCAAGACAATTTCGACAAGTGCTCACAACACGATCGACTGTCAACAAGATCAACTAACTGGGCTAGCAGCAATAGCACAGAAAACAGAGTCCGCAGTCCACTATAAACTCAAAGCGACCTACAGAGACCGGGCGCAGTGACAGTCCTTCCCCACCGGCGACACTTGCGAGGTACCTTTGCAGACGGCGTGACCCAGTCAGTGGCGGGCTTCCCCGTTGACCGGCAAGGCGTGGTGTCTGGAAGCTGTGCTAGCTGCGTTGAACCCCGGGAGCTGCTCGGTGTTCTTCTCTCGACCCCAGAGCAGACTGCTCAAGGGCAGCATCGGGCCGTTTTTATAAGTTTCTCGGGCTCTTTGTCTTCACTTTCAGCGGCCCCGATGTATGCCCGAATCTGGCACGTACACTCTTGTTGCCCTGTAGTGGCTCATCCTCCGTTAGCGGTCACCTTCACCGGCGAACAATTAAAGCACACACAAAACACCACTCATGTACGCACTAGTTGCCATCGTAGTTCACACTGTGCTGGGGGTCACCTTCACAGAGAGATAATTCAATAATACACAAAACATTTCTCACGTAAGCACTTGTTGCCACCCTGGCTTACAGCACGCTAGCGGTCACCTTGAACGTTATACAATCAAATCATACACAAAACACCACCCGCGTAATCCTTGAGTCTCGCGTAGCTCAGAGGTGCTGCCGTGCGGTTCAGACTCCGCGTTCTAGAACAAGCCGCTTAATATTACATAGGAGAACAACAGCTTCACAAGGCCAAGCCATGTTGAGACATAGGCAGATCATATTTCCAAGAGGATATCTAAAACACCAAAGCATAAACGAAAAGACGGTGCCCTTGAGCTTTCGTATCCGTTCTTATACAAAAATTCGGCAGAAGCACGTTTCCACTTGGCGCTCGTGGAAAAGACCGTTTCCATACTACGTTTTAAGAATACATGCGCAGCATAATTAAAGACAGAAGGCGACTTTTGTGACACTGCCCCCCACTTTTAGAATATTATCTCATAATATTCAAGAAACCACAAAATGTCGCCCTTGTCATTACACACAACTCTCAACATTTTTTTTTCCCATGATGCACACAACTGTGGGACCGCTCTTTTACAATCTGCTCAGGTTTTCTCCCCCTACGTTTTCTTTCCTGTTAATATGCTTCACGGTGAACTGGTAGTCTTGTTAAAGCAAACTCTATCGAAGGATCCTTCTGCTTAGCTTCGACTGACGTAAACAGCTCAGCGATTGGTCGTCGGTTTCAACTACTAATGGAGTACCATCAAGGTATATCGAAAACTCTTGTATCCCTCATACTATAACGACAGACATGCTCTCTCAATCGTGTTGGACACTCTCTGAGCAGCAGCCTCCTGCTTTCCATACGCAACTAGATGGAACATTCCCTCATGATCCTGCATTTCAGTTCTTGGAATTCGCTCTCATGTATGTCCGTCCACTTCATGTCTCTCCCCCTATCTTGTCAGCGTCGTAAGTGGAGCACTGATCTCAGCGTAGCCAGGGATAAAATCCCTATAATACCCGGTGAGGCCTAGGAAGGCTCGCACCTGCCTCTTCGTCTCTGGTGGTGGCGCTGACAGATGTCACACGCGCCCACCAACCTCTTCACATCGGCGGTAAGGCCCGGCCAGAAAAAGTCTTCTCTGATCCGGTCTCTTGTTCTCTGAGCTCCTAAATGTCCTGGCATCAATACCGCATGGATTAGTCTCAGTAACTGCTCTCGACGTTCCCTCGGAACGACAAGCTGTTGCGCGGATCTTCCATTTGGCTCAGTGTAGGATGCGATACAACAGCCCATTTTCTATGCTGAATCGAATAATGCTCTTCCCGTCCCGGCATGTGAGGGCTTTGCCGACCTGCGTAAAGCAGTGGCGCAACGACTCATCCGCTTGTTGCTCTTCCGCGTAAGCATCCGTCCGTTCGGGTTCAGCTCCAGGGTCAGGCTCTTTAAGCTTCTCAAATTTCTTCGCCGCTTCTTTCGCCTGGGCCTTCGTTACGGCGGCAGCAGTCGTCTCCTCTCCTGCCGGCGATTGCTCCATCGGTTTTCCGCTTTTTCCAGCTGGGTTCTCCAGCGCTTTCACGCCCTCTGCATTCCCAAGTATTAAATCATACAACGGCTTTTCCATGCAGAACGCCGTGACCATGCCTGTGTAATAGGGTGTCTCGACGTGCACTCGGGCTTTCGGTAACATCTTCATACTGCCATCTACCAAATACACAGGACGGCTTTCCCCAGTGAGCTGGTCATCTTCGACCAGGCTCCTTCTCACAACTACCGTATTACTTCCTGTATCTCGCAGAACAGTGACAGGCTTTCCGGACACAGTGCCAACAATAACTGACATCTCCCCAAGTAAAGACTGCGGCCGTGACAAAATAACAGCGTTCACCACCGGAGTTCTTGCACCATTCTTTAACTCCACCTGTCTGTCGTGCATGCGTTCTCGGTTGTCTCCCTTACCAAGGGAGTACGAACATGACGCTTGAACTTTCTCCTTGACTCTATGTTGACACTCACTTGCCTTGTGTCCTCTTTTCCCACACTTAAAACATACCGGTCCAGAACTGCCGGTAAAGTTACTCTTGCACTGTGCCGCGTGGTGTCCTACCTTACCACAAAGATAGCACTTCGGCGGCGCCCTCGGGCTGCCCCTTCTTTCTTTTTCTTCAGTTCTTCCTGAACCTTCTCTTTCTACGTTTCTCACTTTTCCTAAGTTAGTGCCCCCTTGGGCATCGAGAAAACGATCGGCGAGTTCCAGCGTCTCCTCAAATGACTCAGCTTTCCTCTCCTTGAGGTAAAGCGCTAGATCTGGGTGGCAGCTACTCAGGAACTGCTCCTTGATCAACAGCTTTCGAAGCGACGAATAGTCCTTTGCTACATCAGCCAGCTCTACCCAGCGGTCGAAGTAGTGGCACAATCTTGCCGAGAACTGCGCAGCGGTCTCGCCATCCGCTGACTTTGCAGACCTAAATTTCTCTCTGAAGCCCTCAACAGTGAATCGAAAGCGCCTCAATAGAGCGACTTTGACCTTGGGGTAGCTCGACGCGTCTTCCGGTGATAACCTCCCAAAAACGCTCAATGCTTCCCCGCTCAGGCATGTGCTCAGAACCGTCGACCATTGGTCTTCTGGCCACTTTTGACTCTTCGCTATCCCTTCAAAACGCCGTATATAGGCATCAAGATCATCTTTCTTTTCATCGAACCCGACGAGGAGCCTACTCGTGTTCAATCTCAAACAAATGTCGGCATCTCTCTCATGTGTGCTGCTCACACTACCAGAACGCTCCTCCCTCAGTTTCTGAAGCTCTAGCCTAAGTCGCAATGCTTCTACTTCACACTCTTTTTCCTTAAGTGCTGCTGCGTGCTCTTTCTCTGCTGCTTCTCTCTCTCTTTCTGCTGCCTCTCGCGCCAACGCCCTTTCTTCCCGCTGTCTCGCTTGCTCATCATCTATCCACTTCCTCAGATCCGCTCCAGACAAGCCAAGCTGAGTGCCGATAGCTACAAGCTTTTCCAACTCCATGGCGGAAATAACCTTAGGCATCACCACCAAGTCGATCAAGACCAACTTCCCGCCTGTTGGAGATACTGCCCTCAATGCCGCTGTTCAACTGGGAACTTATCAGATTCCACACGAATCACTGGGCAAAGCTCTGGGCTCGTTCGCGGTGGCCGTTTTAAACCAGAGGTCCTGTCGCGGACGCCAGATAAATGTCACGACTCGGGGGGTTGAAGCGTTAGCTCCTCCCAAGAGGTGGCACGAGGGGTTGGGCCTCTGGTGACTGGCTTACGCCAGTGGCCTATGTGAACGAGACAAGAGCCTTATCCAAGCGAGCAGCAAAAACAATTTAATAGGATATAAAAGCAAGATACATAATGATATTAGGTTGTACTGGTTGGCGATACACTACATAAGAACAACCGTCTCTAACAATAGTAGCAAAAAGCGGCATGCAAGACAATTTCGACAATTGCTCACAACACGATCGACTGTCAACAAGATCAACTAACTGGGCTAGCAGCAATAGCACAGAAAACAGAGTCCGCAGTCCACTATAAACTCAAAGCGACCTACAGAGACCGGGCGCAGTGACAGTCCTTCCCCACCGGCGACACTTGCGAGGTACCTTTGCAGACGGCGTGACCCAGTCAGTGGCGGGCTTCCCCGTTGACCGGCAAGGCGTGTTGTCTGGAAGCTGTGCTAGCTGCGTTGAACCCCGGGAGCTGCTCGGCGTTCTTCTCTCGACCCCAGAGCAGACTGCTCAAGGGCAGCATCGGGCCGTTTTTATAAGTTCTCGGGCTCTTTGTCTTCACTTTCAGCGGCCCCGATGTATGCCCGAATCTGGCACGTACACTCTTGTTGCCCTGTAGTGGCTCATCCTCCGTTAGCGGTCACCTTCACCGGCGAACAATTAAAGCACACACAAAACACCACTCATGTACGCACTAGTTGCCATCGTAGTTCACACTGTGCTGGGGGTCACCTTCACAGAGAGATAATTCAATAATACACAAAACATTTCTCACGTAAGCACTTGTTGCCACCCTGGCTTACAGCACGCTAGCGGTCACCTTGAACGTTATACAATCAAATCATACACAAAACACCACCCGCGTAATCCTTGAGTCTCGCGTAGCTCAGAGGTGGTGCCGTGCGGTTCAGACTCCGCGTTCTAGAACAAGCCGCTTAATATTACATAGGAGAACAACAGCTTCACAAGGCCAAGCCATGTTGAGACATAGGCAGATCATATTTCCAAGAGGATATCTAAAACACCAAAGCATAAACGAAAAGACGGTGCCCTTGAGCTTTCGTATCCGTTCTTATACAAAAATTCGGCAGAAGCACGTTTCCACTTGGCGCTCGTGGAAAAGACCGTTTCCATACTACGTTTTAAGAATACATGCGCAGCATAATTAAAGACAGAAGGCGACTTTTGTGACAATAAAAAACACAAGAAAAAGCGAGTCGCACGTTCGAGAGCGACGGCATTTCTATAATTCCTGACTCTCTCTCACGTTACGGCGCTTTAGCAGTGGGCGATTACTGTATACGCTAAACAGGCCAATACCGTTACGTCGATGTCGGCACAGACTATTCTACAGTCTAAAAGACTTGATGAAAGGCCGCTTCAACCTTTCATCACGTTATTGCGCAGGTGTTTCCGAGTGAAGCGCAGCCAAGTACCAACCAGGACGGCACGGTACACCACATACGGAAATTACACGGTAAACCACCGTTGCTTTATAAATAAATAAATAAATAAATAAATAAATAAATAAATAAATAAATAGAGACTAGTATTCCTGACGCAAGTAATAGACAAAAGCGTCATTAAATCTCGCGGCCATTCCTTTTCCTCTTCGTCCTCCTTCCTCGAGTTTCCCTATATACACTGAGCCTGAGCGCCACTGCAGGAAGAAGGCGTCTGCCAACGATTTCCAATTTGCCCTGTCCTAAGCGCACTCGTTCCCCTTTTATGTGAGCGAACTTAATTTCATCGCTCCATCTAACCTACTGCCTGTCTCTGTTGCGTTTTCCCTCTCTTGGTATGCATTCCGTCGCTATTACTGTCCATCTGTTATCTTTCCTCTTCATGATATGTCCTGTCCAGGTCCAGTTCTGTATATATATATCGCCGTATACAAGCTGACACGGCATCGTGAAATACTCAGGTCGAAACTATTATAGCCACCGGGCGACACAGAAGCTAGCGACCGTCCCGTGCTTTCGCACACACCCTGGAAAGAGAGAGAGAGAGAGAGCAGAGGGAGACAAAGATGTAATAAGAAACAATCATCTCCTCGCAACATCTTCCCGAACTCACCGTCACGATATCCGAGAGCGGCAGCAGACGCACGGGAGTTATATAGGGGGACTGCTTCTTTCCGGGTGGAAGGACCGCGTCGGAAGGCCTTACACACTATACGAAGAGCATATCAGTCGTGTCCGGGCGGTTAGCTCACCGGACCGCGGACGGCTGCAGAGCAGCAAGCGTGTAGGCGTCGAAGCGATGGCACGTCGCGATATAGGAGCAAGCCGCAACCCATCTTGCTATTGTATATACGACACTTCCCCCGGACAGTTGTCGGTGGTGGCAGGATGGCGGCGCCCACCCCAAAGCATTTACTCCTCCACGCCATTCCTTCTCGTACGCAGGTACACAGTGTGTGTTTGTCGCCCCGGACATGTCGGCCATTGTTTACGCACGAACACGCCCGTGCCCGACTTCGCAGAGCGAAGAGTTGAGATGCTACTGCCGTTCAAGAAAGAAAACGGCTGCTCAGCGTGGGTTGAATAAAAGAACGCCTGGCTTTATTAAGGAGAAATGTATCTTTGGAAGGCGTCGTTGAACAACTTCGGCGTGGATACGAATGACACGATGTGGTACACGCACAGATTAGATAGATAGATAGATAGATAGATAGATAGATAGATAGATAGATAGATAGATAGATAGATAGATAGATAGATAGATAGATAGACGGTTAACAAAGCACGTGCTCGGTTGGCTACCCTACACCTAGGGAGGGGGAGAGGGGAATAATACATAAGATAGAGGAAGAAGAGCAGGAAAAAAAGTAAACAAGGAGGAGGTTAGTGAGATGCTAGGGCAATGGTACAGGGAAGTATCACGTGACTCAGGAATGGCCAGAAGCGGACCATAGCATGCAAGCCCTGTATAAGAGATGAACATTAATTAGCGATGTTCATGGTCAGGGATTGTATACGGGCTAAATATACAATGGAACTCGAACCCACGACCTTCAGTAACTCGAAACCGAGGCCCTGGTTGGATTAAGGTAGATTAAGGTTTTAAGGTCATAAGGTTTCCGCCTTCGCGTATCGCTTAGGTGATAGCTATATAGGGATGCCTGGGAACTGTTTTTGACAGTGATGCCAAGGGTGATCAAGACATTACATGCCCTGCCCACGCCCAGTTAATTCTTCTTAATTTCTACTAATATGGCCTTACACTTGTTTGTTCCACGAGTCACTCAGCTATCTTCTTGTCTTAACAATACACCTATCATTGTTCTTTCAGTTCAGCTATATAATGGCAGGAAAGTTTTCGCGGCCTCTCGATTTACTGAAGACACAGTATAGCGAGCGTACATGCACCCCCCCCCCCCCCCAACACACACACAGGCGCGCTATAGCGAAGCAATACAAGAAAATACGGTGCATCAAGCTGCGCACGTTAACGTCGCATAGCCGATAGAACGGTGCACTTCCAGCGCCAATAAACAAACAACCCGAAAGAACGATCCCGGCGAAAGCTATTGCCAGGCACTATACGAAGCTATAACACCATGACCGACGAAGGCATAAGAAGAATCTCGAGCGATGTTCCCACGGAATCGGGGCATGCACGGTGGGGGTCGTTTCCTGTACGCCATTGTGCGAGGAGGTTGCAATCGGACATTGTGTGTGCGTATATATATGGATTGAACATTTTGCCGCCGCTTCCACGTCGTTCTTATTACTTTTTATCGTTCGGTACTCACTTTGCGCTCGCTTTCGCAATACTCAGCCATTCTCTGCGAAGCCATTCTAAGACTACGGCGATACCCACTCGTCGTCTTGCAAATGCAGCCGCATTCACGAGTCCCAGCCGCTCGCTGTGTCACTGGTCTGCCTACGCGTATTCCTGATGACGGGGAGGCTGCGACGTCATCGCTGATTGATTTGATTGATTGATTTGTGCAGTTTAACTTCCCAAAACCAGCTGAGATTATGAGAGACGCCGTATAGTGGAGCTCTCCGGAAATTTCGACCACCTGGGGTTCTTTAACGTGCACAGACATCGCACAGCACACGGGCCTCAACATTTCGCCTCCATCAAAATGCAGCCGCCGCGGCCGGGATTCGATCCCGCGACCTTCGGATCAGCGGCCGAGTGCCATAACCACTAAGCAACCGTGGCGGGTCGCGACGTCATTGCATACGCTGCAGGAAGTTTCGATGTGTTTCTGTTTCGGTTTGAACACATCTTTCATTCGGTTATTTAATATTACGGACGAATTTCTGAGCAAACTGGACCACCCTGGCTGCTATGCAGGACTATCAGTTCTATTGGAAGACAGCGATATCAGGATATGGTGAAAAGGAAACGCCAGAGTTTCCTTTTAAAGCAGTTGTGAACAGACAACGTCTTTCCTAGCAAGTTCTCTTACGTCCAGCTGCTCAAGAATCGGCAGCGAATTCCTAGTGAAGAGATAACCACCATAGTGTGCCGGAAATGCTGGGACAGACGCAGAGGCACACAACCGCACACATGCAGCATACAGAGCTTCACTGATGCAAGAGCGGATAGCTGACTTCTCCCAGTGCGAGAAATGCGGCATAAGCTCCACGTATCCGGCACTTCATTTTCTCCACTTTACCCTTGCTATAGCACTAACGCAATTAAGTGTATCCATGAGTGTGTCCAAGAAGAAGAAGAGAAGAAGATAGCATTTAACGAGAGGAATGGGGGAGATGTCGGCCTGGAGAGTGAGTCTCTGGCCTGCTACTTTTCACAGGAATAAGGGAAAATGGATAGACAGAGATAGAGGGATGTATGAGGACAGGTGGCGATGGTATAGTATATAGAATGAGTCACTATACACGTCCTGCAAGCGGATGTGCACCATGCGCAGCACAGTACTAGAGACGGGATCTATACCACAGAATACTGCGTGTCGGTACTCCCTGACTGGTCACTTCTGCCCTGACAGAGAGAATAGACCAATGCATGACCAATGCCCAATCAGTCTGCCGATGGGAGCAACCGGGCCCATCGAAAGCCGCCCACCGCTTCAGGCACGACATAACGGCGCGCCCACCGAATGGGAAGGACGTTAACCGCGGCACATGCCTCCGAGGACGAGACAAAGTGTCGTCGGCGCAGACGTTCGGGCGTGCATTCGATACGCGAGACCTTCAAATGCCCCGGGGACGGCACCCCACTGCGCGCCGCAGTCATCGAGGAATGCTCGCACCTCCGATCGTGAGAAAGACGTTTCGGCTTCTGCAGCGTGACGGTAGCCCAAGAAAGACGCAGCCAAGAAGAGGGATCATTTTCGATGGCGCCCCCTCTCCTTCAGTTCGCGCGCGCTTCCTCGATTAGAAGCGGCCGTCCTCCCTTTGCAGCCCATCAGCAAAGACCACAGTTCCTCAACCGCACACACACTTCCAACACTCTCCTTCCCCCCTCGAATATCTTCTTGGACTGTTTTTTTATTCGTCTCTTCACGGTGTCACGTGTGTGCGTGCACTAGACGATGCCAGTGCACCCTGTAAGGACGTTAGCACGCTGCACATCAGGAAGCGCGCGCCGCGTGCGCACAGCTCCGCAACTGCACAACCAGTGGGAGGCCCGCAGCGCGGTCGTTGTCGTCATGACCGGTATTTCTTCCTGCGAGGTGCCGATACAAGCGTGGCCTCCGCGATCGTCAACCTCGGCGAGCGATCGTGGAGGCCACGCCGTAACGACGTTGTGTTTCTATATCGTGCCACCAGCAACGCGAACGCGCGCTGTCTGTACTCGTGTAGTATACGGCCAGTTCTACGTAGGCGGCGCCGTAAACTTGAACCGGTTGCGGTTGTTTTATTATTATCATTTTTTCTTTACGCCATTTCCGGAGACGCCGATTGAATGACGCCCTCACGCAGTGCAAGAGGCACATCCGCGTGCATGGGTGTACAGGCGAAGCGTCGTTGGCAGACGATCTTAAAACCCGGAAAGGCACGTCTTAAGAAGGTGCTGGCGTGAGTGCTCAAAGGTATATAAGTACACTGAACAAGCAAGACAGGGAATTCTCATTTGCCCTACCGCGATTTTCTAGTGGCTATAATGGCACTCAGCTACTGATATGAATGTCGCGGGATCGAATCCAGGCCGCGGCAGCTGCATTTCGACGGAGGCAAAATGTTAAGGCCCACGCATACTGCGCCACGCAGTGCAAGAACTCCAGCTGGTCGAAATTTCCGGAGCCCTCCACTGCGGCGTCTCTTGTAATCAAATCGTGGTTTCCGGGACGTAAAACCCCACAAAATAATTCAATCAACTAATTGCGCTTCTAAATCACCGCCACTGAGGGCCAAAACGCTGCGAGCACCTGGTGGCTTCACTCTAAGCCCATGGAAAGTTATGGCAGCAAGTTATGGCAGCGCCTTAGCATCGTGGTGCGCGAAATGCACTCTGCCAAGACCATAATCGGTTCCAGAAGTTTCGTGCAGCACTGTGGAAGCTACAGCCCTCTTCGGTCAATCCGGAAGGCGAACACATTAAACGTGTCCTTCCGCGGCTTGCCATCTGCCAATGGCGGGAGCTGCAGTGGCAGGTGCAGCGCTGGGAGGAGGAAGATCAAGCGGGGTGTGCGTGTCCGAACAATGACATTTCATCTCGCTTCGGAAGAATTCTGCGCTCGATGGCCTCGTAGCCTTGACTCTGCTGCACGGAATTCCTGAAACAGACTTACTTCTCGTCCATTCAGGCCTGGGCTGAGAGCACCCCCAGGTTCCGAGCTCTGAAAATCCAGCTACGCGACTTGCAGCTGCAAGCATCGGATGATCGGACAGTATACAGTATCACACACGCTTACGCGAAACCGAAAGCCACCAACCCGTGGAAGCGAAAGAACGACCGAACGCCTGTGAATCACAGCCAGACGCGCCAACGAGAGAGAGAGAGAGAGAGAGAGAGAGAGAGAGAGAGACCCTAGGAGAAAGGACTGGGAAGAAACCGGAACGGCGCACCAGAGCCGACGCTACCAGGAAGATTTCGTCAAGGCTGCCGCGTCTCGACACGAAACGCATTCAGCGGGCGGCGATTCGCAGCTGGATGCGCTTGAAAACAGCCGCCGGCGCGTAATAGACCGCCGCGGGGTTCCCGGGGTGCCACCTCCTTCTCAGGCGGATAGTCTGACGCGTCGCGACGAAGCTGCATTCCTCGAAAGGCTATGTCATCTACCGCGTTCAGGTACAGCATTAACGGTGCGTTTCATACTTCCCGCTGTTCGATTGTGCCCCGTCTCACGTAGCGCGTCGAAGTATCGTGGATAAGCCATGGATCAGTAGCATAGTTTCAAGTCGAATCAAGCCGACGTTCGGAGTGGTTAAGTGTCGGAAATGTCGAGTTCACCTCGCAGCTCGGTGTCGACGATGTGTTTGTAACGCAACGCTCTTGCCAAGTGGCCTGACAAAGGCGGGCTGGCAACGCGACTCCACACTCGCTCTGTTCGACCGGCGCTAACGTTTGCGTAGAACCTGATGACCAGATATGAACCAAACTCGCCGGCTCCGTCAGATTATGCGTTAAGGCGGCCCAGAACCACTTTTGTGCTCTGGCAAGGTACGTGTGAAGGCAAGACATGTCTGAAAGATTGACTATGGTCAATGTTTCTTCGGAATAAACGAGCTGTTTTACCCAAACCCAATACAACGGCGACTTCAAAGCACTCATGCAATGAAAGTTGCGGTCACATCTCCAATTTGGTCTTTATGTGTGCAATGGTTTAGGGCAAGACAGCATGCTTAATGAACTGGACTTAGCTCTTTTGATTCCATTCAGACCCTCGGGCGTTTCGAACTTTCGTAATCCCACAGCTGCCACCAAAATATAACAGAACGGGCGCCCCACGCACTAATACACAAAAAGCCGGCATGTGTACAGGCCCCTTCTCGTGGTTCTCTCTTCACAACGGCATACTACACTGTCATGGCCTAAAGGTTATGGCATAGGGCTTCTGATGACGCGGGTTCGATTCCTGCACAGGCACGCTGCCTTTCGATGGGCACAAAACGAAGAAATACCCATGAAATACCCATGTACTTGAGTATAGGCGCACATCATAGGAACTCACGAGCCCCACCGCGGTCATCTAGTGGTTATGGCACTCAGTTGCTGATCCGAGGGTCGCTGGATCGAATCCCGGCCGCGGCGGCTGCATTTCGATGGAGGCGAAATGTTGAGGCCCGTGTGCTGTGCGATGTCAGTGCACGTTAAAGAACCCCAGGTGGTCGAAATTTCCGGAGCCCTCCACTACGGGGTCTCTCATAATCATATCGTGGTTTTGGGACGTATAAAAACGCATAAATCAATCAATAGGAACCTGAAACGTGAAAACTTGTTCGGCATAGACACCCCATACTTCGTAATCTTATGTTGTTCTTGAAATGTTATGTGCTCAAAAAAAAATTTATTTTTCTACTCCTGCTTTTGTATGTACTTTCGCGGATGTTGAATAATAAAAAAAAGAACACCGACCCCGTTTGAATTTTTATTTATTGGCCACTTATATGATTATTTCGGTTGATTATTATTTTCATGTAATCTATCTTTTATTTTATTTTATTATCTTCATGTAATCCATCTTTTATGCATGTAAAAGTTCAAACATTATATTCATGTTTTGTTGCTGGCGCCTGGGTGCATTAATTTTGTGTACTTGTTGCATGGGCCCGAACTAGCAAATTGCTAAGGGCCCAGATGCTTCCGTCATCCGTTTTTGTACGCATCTTTCGCGAAGTAAATGAATTGAATTGAATAGCGGTTTCGTCACACGAAACTCAGGATTTAATTATTTTTTCTTCATGAATGGCCGGCGCTGAGAAGGCGTCAGCAGGGCGCTCTACACTGCACTTACGGCTTCCTGCAGATTTTTTTTTTTTCTTTTCGCGCACGCGCACTGGCAGGAGTTCTGCATCTCCAAGGTTACATAACGCCGACGTGCGTGAAACGCTTCGCGCGTCGTGATGGGAAAAGAAAGTGCGCTACACCACGCATTCTCAGCTTTACCACGCACTTCTCGTCTTTATACTCTTCTTTCTCGCGTTCCCTCCGCGAAATATAATAGCGCTACCGTCTGATTCTTCCTTTTTTCTTTTTTTCGCGTTCGTCTTCTGCGAGGTTCTGCTGCCGGGCGGTGAAACGCAGTCCCGGATGCGTAACCAAAAGCGCTCGCACGGTCGGGCTCCGTGTGTGTACACGACCTCGAAGATGGTGTAGCTGCGGGGCGCGCCTGCGAAACGATGGTGAATCCACGCTTTTAATCCGTAACACGATCCGCCGTGGGCTGCGGAGAATGTGCGTGCCTCGGTACGATGCAGCAGTAGCACCAAGGCATGAGAAAGGAGAGTTTAGATTACCATGCGTGATAGGTGCAATGCACGCCTGTTTGTGTAGTGTGCACGAACTCCGGAAGCTCCAAGAGTTCGTGCCGGTGAAACTGAGCATATCGCTGATTTGAGAGGTCACATACGCAAACCTATAGTCCGCCACGGCGGTATAGCGAATGGGACTCGGCTGCTGATCCGAAGGTAGCGGGACCGAATCCCGGCCGCGGCGGCTCGATTTCGATGGAGGCGAAATGTTGAGGCCCGTGTGCTGTGCGATGTCAGTGCAAGTTAAAGAACCGCAGGTGGTCGAAATTTCCGGAACCTTCCACTACGGCGTCTCGCATAATCATATCATGATTTTGGGACGCAAGAACCCCGGGAATTAATTGTTAAATTAAAAGAGTGGTGGGGAAGAGACGACGCACCGCTCTTCCCGCAAGAGCTTACGGAAAGCGAGAGGTGTTCGTCCTGCGCCGCATACATTCGAACTTGGGAGTAGAGGAGTTTTGGCCCGCAGGAACTGCTTTTGGAAAGCAGTTCCTGCGGTAAAGCGAAGTAATTACTTACTTCGCTTTGCCGTAATTGATAAAAATTTCTGGGGTTTTACATCCGAAAACCACGAAGTGATTATATGAGAGGCGTCGTAATGCACGAAAAAAATCGTTTTGATCCTTGGTGTTCCTTTAAATTCTGTAATCCTGCGCACGACGACACCAACGGGTGACAGATTCTGCAGCTTTTGCCCCGCATTGATCAATTTCTGTGGTTTAACGTCCCAAAACCACGATTAGAATATGGGAGACGCCGTAGCGGAGGGCTCCGGAAATGTCGACCACCTGGGGTTCTTTAACGCGCACTGACATCGCACAGTACACGAGACCTCAACATTTAGCCTCCATTGAAACGCAGACGCCGAGACTAGGATTCGATCCCGCACCCTCGGGATCAGCAGCCGAGTATACCATAGCCACTAGACCACCGTGGCGGGGCGCATTTGCTCTGCAGTCGAGCTGACTGCGCAGGGAGTGACAGTTCGTTGACTTGGGTTTGCATCTTCTTGCACCTTATCTGGGAGAACAGCGTCGCCAACTGGATTTCTTCCCACTCCACACCCGCAACGTCTGGAAGGCGCGGGGCGCCACAGCAGAATAACGAAGACGCCCGCATTACGCCAAGGAATGCAAGGGCGGGGGGCGAAGCGTCACCCGGCTGGCGTTAGGAAAAAAAACATGCTTGGATGCGAACAAAGGGATTCTCTTGATAGCAAGACCACCCCAGCCTTGGCGGGGTGCATTAACCCGTGCCGCTGTTTTTTTATTCGAGAAGCGCAGCCAATGTTTACAGTGCACAAACGACGGGCTTCTTCGGAGGGTCCTGGATTTTCTTTCTTTTTTTTCTCGTCGACGCCCTGTTTGCTCAGCTGACTCTCTTATATACATACCGGCTTGGTCGCCTATATAGTATCCGGCGCAGTGTCCGATAAAACCGCGCTATAGGAACGCGCCAATCGCGTATCAATCACCACACTGCAGTACATTGGCAGCTGCAAGTAGGAAAGGGAGGGGGAGGGGGGTCGTCATGCGATAATCACGTGATCGAACCCTAACAAAGGGCGTCATATGTGACAATCTTGCAGCCTAGTCATAAAAAAAAAATTTAACGGAGAGAATCATGGGAAATGGGCCTTGGTCACGTGGTAGGCAAGCGGTAGAACAATGCACGGTCAAGCGGTACTAAAGGCGACCGCTTCCAAATAACCCAGAGGCACCGCGCATTCGCGTCAGAGGAGGTTGGATTGCTGAAACTAGCGCAATCATGTGACGCCGCCTCCTAGTCTTTCTTTATGTTTGTTTGTTCGTTTGCTTGCTTGCTTTTTCTTCCATGGGCAGCTCTAAGGGCGAAAGCCTTACATACATATTTCACACGAAGGTGACCTCGAAATGAAAAGAAGTCTATAAAAATATGGTTAAAAACATCGCGTCTCGTTACTTGGGATATATACCGAAATCTGCATGCAAGGGTCACCAACGTGAGGCTAACATGACTGACACGTGACGACAGTGATCGAATGTTTTAGCCTTTACAACGTATGCGAAATTATATTCACGCGATTGTTCTACTGCCAGGAACTCCGGGTTCAAGCCCCAAGGCCCCACAGTCGACTAATTTAGCCTCTACGTCTCTTGAGAGATACTTAAGGATCAAGAATTATTTATCTCCATTAAGCAAAGTAATTTTCAACTCTTCAGAATGACAAATTTCTGTTCAATTACATACTTCTGAACCTGTAAAACGCTTGCCTAAACCTAAACAACGATATTCGAGCCTACAGAAGGCGTCTTCGCAGCTGGTTCAGGTCGAGGGCACACGTGCACGGAGAATCAGCAAGTTCTGCGCGCTATTCTTCGCCAAAACTTCGGCTAACGAAGTACCGAATCGAAAGAAATAAAAGAAAACTGCAAGTGGGTGAAAAAAGTGCCAGAGTCCGCAGTGTTCCTTAACGCCATCTCAACCGCAGGGCGACTACTGCGTATACACAGCAATAAGCGTAGACGAAGGGCGCACTTCCACAAATACGTCAAACAAAGCACTCTTTGTGTACATGGCCGTGTTCTCGAGGGGGTCTCTCTTTTAAACTCTTCCTCCGCGCCATACTGCGCGTATTTTGACAATCGAAAAAAGAAAAGTGAAGATATACAAAGGACAACACGTTCTTCCTGTCTTCAGCGCGAGTATTTTGCTTACGCGAACTTCTTCCGGTTATCGGAAACATGCAGATGCAGTCTGAACGCACGAGCGCACGAAATGAACAAAGAAAAAAAAAAAACGAGGGCACCGCCTTTGTTCTTTTCTTTGCAGCGCGAGAGGCAGTGGTTTACGGGTTCAGAAACAAAAAGAAACCACTTGGAAGTGCGCGGCTTCCGCGCTTTCCGCGTTATTTATTTTTCTTTCTTTCTTGTTCCGCTTTGCACTAGAATAAACAGTTCTCTCAGCGATTCCACGCAGTGCAAGAAAGACGTCCGATCATGCATATGATTGAAGAGGCTTTGCTTCTAACGCGAACTGTTGGGTCACTTTGGTTTATGATTTTTTTCGAAAGCGCGTACAAACTGGAAGGGACGCTACACACAGAAACCACGCCACGCCACGGTGGTCTAGAGGCTATGGTGCTCGGCTGCTGATCCGAAAGATCGGGGGATCGAATCCCGGCCGCGGCGGCTGCATTTCGATGGAGGCGAAATGTTGAAGTCCGTGTATTGCGCGCGATGTCAGTGCACGTTAAAGAAACCCAGGTGGTCGAAATTTCCGGAGCCCTCCACTATACGGCGTCCCTCATAATCAAATCGTGGTTTTGGAAAGTAAAACCGGATAAATCAATCAATCAATCAGTAGGGAAAGCGCGCGGACGGCCATCTTTACACGTCAACTGCGCGACGCCGAATTATAGTGAACTAGAACTTCTAGTTCACTATAGCCGAATGTCAGATGTAGACCCTTTGTGTCGACCAACTCCGTGTGATTCCCATGGAGTGGCCCTATGCCCAATCTGTGCGGCTCACTCCATGGGATGCACTCCATATTATTACCATAAAGTGGGTCCCGTGACCAACTCCGCATAGAGATCCAGTCCGTGGGACTGGCCAGGAATCGAGCTTCTTCTTTTTTTTTTTTTCTTTAATGGAGTGTCTAAGTTTGAATGGCAGTCTTCACGAAAGATATCGACATTGCCTTCTTCATAATCGTCTCCTCACTTGTTCTTCTTTTTTTCTTTTTTTTTTAATGTTCAATGTAAATGTAGGGCGAAAGTGTACTCCAGAGAACCTCCAGAATTTGCCGTTATGCATCACCTGAATAACTTTTTTTTTTTTTTCAAACTCCTTTTAGAGCTTACCAGCCGTTGCCAATTGCGTCTCCCATGGCTTGGCTGCCAACCCGTAAATTTAGCAGACCACTACAACGTGAAGCTCTCTGGATAGCAGAACGGGTGAGCCCTCCTAACCCTCTCGAGCAATGCTGAGCCAGGTTTATTCGCTAATCAGCCGATGGCATACAGACTTAGCCCCGCTGCACTGAAATTCACCAGACGAAGTACACGTAGGTCTACACAACTCTAAAGCTTTCGCGCGAGACCCACCCACCCACTCGTCGAAACAGACTCGGCTTAATTAAAGACACGGGTTTAGAACGTAAACAACGAAACCAAGACGGGAGTTCGAGCTGACAGGCGGAAAGGGGAAGAATCAGCGGTACAGCGTTCGCGGTTAGGAAATCACTGAAGATGCATATACCAGGCGCAGCTCCGGTTTTCCGGTTTGTTTCTTTTATTGCGCAAGTTAAACGTCTCCAAGCTGGGAGAAGCGAATGTATACGTTTTGAAAGAGGCTCAAGGGGGGGACCGTACGATGAGAGAGAGAGAGAGGCCGTCTAGAACAGGCAGGCGAGTGGAAAGGGTTGGTTTCTGCGAAAGCCTCGCGAGGTGGGCTTCGTCGACGACGCCGGGGCTAAATAGGATTGGATGGGGTCCGAGCGTCACGTGGTAGGCAAGCGGTAGAACAATGCACGGTCAAGCGGCACTAAAGGCGACCGCTTCCAAACAACCCAGAGGCACTGCGCACTCGCGTCAGAGGAGGTTGGCTTGCTGAAACTAGCGCAATCATGTGACGCCGCCTCCTAGTCTTTCTTTATGTTTGTTTGTTTGTTCGCTTGCTTGCTTGCTTTTTCTTCCATGGGCAGCTCTAAGGGCGAAAGCCATACATATTTCACACGAAGGTGACCTCGAAATGAAAAGAAGTCTATAAAAATATGGCTAAAAACATCGCGTCTCGTTACTTGGGATATATACCGAAATCTGCATGCAAGGGTCACCAACGTGAGGCTAACATGACTGACACGTGACGACAGTGATCGAATGTTTTAGCCTTTACAACGTATGCGAAATTATATTCACGCGATTTGTTCTACTGCCAGGGACTCCGGGTTCAAGCCCCAAGGCCCCACAGTCGACTAATTTAGCCTGAGATACTTAAGGATCAAGAATTATTTATCTCCATTAAGCAAAGTAATTTTCAACTCTTCAGAATGACAAATTTATGTTCAATTACATACTTCTGAGCCTGTAAAACGCTTGCCTAAACCTAAACAACGATATTCGAGCCTACAGAAGGCGTCTTCGCAGCTGGTTCAGGTCGAGGGCACACGTGCACGGAGAATCAGCAAGTTCTGCGCGCTATTCTTCGCCAAAACTTCGGCTAACGAAGTACCGAATCGAAAGAAATAAAAGAAAACTGCAAGTGGGTGAAAAAAGTGCCAGAGTCCGCAGTGTTCCTTAAAGGGGCCCTGAAACGCATTTTACGCACATTGATTTTATTGCAGATTTGCTTTGTGTGGGACTTGACGATGACCGAAAAACCAGTGAAAGCGGCGAAATTGAACCGTATTATATTTTAATTTGTACCTGAAATCGGTTTCCGCGCAGACTGCAGCGCCATACATCAACAGTTTCTCCGAGCGGATATGACATCACCATGCTGCTTTGCTGCAGGTTCTGATTGGCCGGGAACAGTAGGGAATAAAAATATACATCGCACATATCGATAATGCACCGAATATAAGAAATTCCAAATTCAGAACGTGTTTTATGCTTGCTAAAGGTACAAATTTGGGCATTACAACTTCATTTTGCTCGTAACTGACACAAGGATCGCTGTGCGGCCCACGTGGTGGTTGTGGTAGGAAGGCCACAGAGGGCAGCACGGTTCCGGTTTTGCAAGATGTAAGCCGCGTTTTGATTGGAAGCAGCATGCACGCCTTGGGATGCCGATATCTGTCGTCTGCTTTTATTTTGAATTTGTAAGTTGAATAACTTGCGTTTGCCTGCATCGATCTCGAAAATTCTTTTGCATTTACCTCAGAACAATACAACGAACCCGTTTCGATGCAAAACTCAGCGAATAAAATATGGTTTCAGGGCCCCTTTAACGCCATCTCAACCGCAGGGCGACTACTGCGTATACGCAGCAATAAGCGTAGACGAAGGGCGCGCTTCCACAAATACGTCAAACAAAGCACTCTTTGTGTACACGGCCGGGTTCTCGAGGGGGTCTCTCTTTTAAACTCTTCCTCCGCGCCATACTGCGCGTATTTTGACAATCGAAAAAAGAAAAGTGAAGATATACAAAGGACAACACGTTCTTCCTGTCTTCAGCGCGGGTATTTTGCTTACGCGAACTTCTTCCGGTTATCGGAAACATGCAGATGCAGTCTGAACGCACGAGCGCACGAAATGAACAAACAAAAAAAAAAAAAACGAGGGCACCGCCTTTGTTCTTTTCTTTGCAGCGCGAGAGGCAGTGGTTTACGGGTTCAGAAACAAAAAGAAACAACTTGGAAGTGCGCGGCTTCCGCGCTTTTCGCGTTATTTATTTTTTCTTTCTTTCTTGTTCCGCTTTGCACTAGAATAAACAGTTCTCTCAGCGATTCCACGCAGTGCAAGAAAGACGTCCGATCATGCATATGATTGACCGCCGTTCAAATGTCAGCAAACATACCTGTACTCGACGATAACCAAAAAATTCGGCACAGGCTCAACCTAAGAAATATTGCTTAAGTCAACCCCCCTCCCTCTTTCTTAAGCTGATAACCATGCAAGCGCCTATGGTGGCGATGATGATGGTTTCTGGGGTTTTTCACGTCCCAAAACCACCATATGGTTATGAGAGACGCCGTGTGTCAAGGCCTCCGGAAATTTCGACCACCTGGGGTTATTTAACGTGCACTAACATCGAACGGTAACAGGCCTCAACATTTCGCCTCCGTCTAACCGCAGCATCCGCGGACGGAATTCGATCCCGCGACCGTCGAATCGGCAGCCGAATGCCACATATATCTACTATCTGCCCACAGGGAGTCATTCAATCTTCCACCTTTATAGTCTTAAGCTCACAGATTTTCGTGCATCTCGTCTCCACGGAAACGCGGCTGCCGAATGCGTCCGCAAAACAGCCAGTAAGCATCGCGACTAAATTTCTGTCATACACGAACGCGACAAAGGACCTGTCGCGTCGTGTAGCGTTGGTTCAAGGTTCGATCCCAGTTGCAGGTCCAGAAAGTTTTCCATAATTGCATCGCTTTCTACTAAGGAAAACCTTCGTATCTGTGTTCGTCGATAACTCCGTTCTATTTACGCAATCAAGTCAATGTACTGAAAATCGGTTTACACCCTGGGAAAAAGGCATATTCACGCACCGAAACACCCTTTCAATGGGAGTTTCAAATTTTCAAAACACCCTTTTACAAAACAGTGTTCATGCAGTAGAACACCCTTAGTGAAGGGTGCAAGGCAAGCCATTACACCCTTTCCCTAACAACCATGCAAACCATTCGAACCATCATCATCAGCCTGTCTACGCCCACCGCAGGGCAAAGGCCTCTCCCATGGATGCCCAGTTATCTCTGTCCTGTGCCAACTGGACCCAATTTATCCCCGCAAACTTCCTGATCTCATCTGCCCACCTAACTTTCTGCCGCCCCCTGCCACGCTTGCCTTCTCTAGGCATCCACTCTGTTACCCTTAATGACCAACGATTGTCTTCTCTTCGCTTTAGATGGCCTGCCCATGTCAATTTCTTCTTCTTAATTTCCATTAATATGTCCCTAACACGTCTTTGTTCCCTAACCCACTCTGCTCTCTTCTTGTCCCTTAAGGTTACACCTACCATTTTTCGTTCCATAGCTCACTGGGTCGTCCTCAGTTT
This sequence comes from Hyalomma asiaticum, assembly GCA_013339685.2. Taxonomy (NCBI): domain Eukaryota; kingdom Metazoa; phylum Arthropoda; class Arachnida; order Ixodida; family Ixodidae; genus Hyalomma; species Hyalomma asiaticum. The sequence goes on along the minus strand of CM023491.1, from coordinate 42,982,110 downwards.
AAGCTGAACCCTCTTAGTTAGCCTCCAAGTTTCTGCCCCGTACGTGAGCGCCGGTAAGATGCAGCTCTTATACAATTTCCTCTTCAGAGACAACGGTAAGTTACCATTCATTATCTGAGAATGCACTATCTGAGAAACCGTCGAATACGGGAAGAAAAATACTCCAGAGGTTTGTACCGTTACGCGACTCTCACGTCAACGTACCCACACTGCTCACCTTTTCTCATTCATTGATTTTTCTTCTTTAACTAGCTTTACTTTTTTTTATTCCCCGGCTTAGGCAAGCGTCGAAACGCTCAAGCGTGCAGCGCATTCCCGCATAACAGCTTAAAGAAAAAGCGATTGTCCTGCGGTTTCCTCTCGTGGTCACCAATCTAATAACTATACTGTATAAGCCAACTGATTTCACTAAGACAATTTGTCAGTGTACGCAGAACGAGGCTCAAATCCCCAAGGAAATACGTTGTCCTCGCTCAGAAGAAAAGATAAACGAAGAAGAGTCGGGTTTCTTCGCTCGCTCTTCTCAAAACAACAGAAAACAGGCTTTTGTTGGAGCGGGCCTCTTCGGGGAATGAGGTTATAAAAAGAGCATACGTCAAGAAGGAAAGAACAATGCAGAAGAATAAATAAACAAAAGCAGCCTTCCGAACACTCCTACTAGAAAAATCGGTGCACTGCCGAGAAACCTAACCTATTGAAATAGTCTTTAATTGCGTGCAAACTAAGTAGACCATACACGAAAACAAAAATTGCATGGGAGTGAATCATATCTTGAGGGGAGCAAATTCCCAGTGCGGCAACGTAGTTTCTTTATTTATTTCCTTTTTTTATGTGAACCTTTTTGTCTCTCCTGTAACTATTCGACTTACTCTTGTTCCTCGTTAAGCTTGACTAAATCGAACGCATGTTCCGCTAACATAATGTAGTACACGTGTAATGAATGTTTTATACGCGAACGATCTTTCTTCGGCGTAGCGTCCTTGCCTCCGGTGTTATGCGTCATTTCATTATTGTTTCGTCAATGTTCAACAAATCGAACGTTGTTCAGCATGGTGTATAAGGAATCAGTACGCAGAAATGTTGCGCATTTAGCATCAGCGTTAATTCTCTTTACCGTAGAACTTCGTGTCTCTGCTATACCACATCTGGCTTTATCGGTTGTTCCATTATCGCTTGTTTTTGTTATCGGTTGTTACGAAGCTGGAAAGTGACTTTTACTTACTGATAAGACATTAAGAACCTGCGTGGCACGATTGCCCAGTACGTCTTCTTCAATTCTCCCTTCTTCGAAGCTTCTCTGTCTGCTATACAGCGTAAAACGCCACTTTAATCTTTCCACGCATAGGCTGAACAAGCACAACGAAGTACGTTCCCCTTGCAGTATGGATCCGAGAATCAATGCCGGATAAAACGCTAATACGGAACCCTTTTAGCCTACCAGAACACAAAGATGGAAAATATTCGGACAGTAAGCCATCTATTGCGGTCCTGTGTAACAAAAAGGTTCGCGGTTAGAGGCCGTCTACGTATACTTTCAACTTTCCGCCGGTTTGCCCGGATGTTCCCGCATGAGTGCCCGTATGTCCTCCTTTGAGTGCCCGGATGATCTCGTTTTAGTGTCCGGATAACGGCTTTGGATTGTGGCGCCAGGTCACATGAAGGACGCCGAAAACGGGAGCTAAATAATTTCATGATATATATATATATATATATATATATATATATATATATATATATATATATATATATATATATATATATATATATATATTGCTCTGTAGCCCTCTATGTACTGCACGGAATTGCTTACGTGGACTGGAGAGAGCGATATCGAAAGACCTTGACCGTTCCGTGTACGTCACTGAGTAGTCTGAATAAACTGTTTTCTATGTAAGCACTTTCGTGGTTCTAAGTCTAAAGACAAACATGGAGTCTTTGGGGCCCGTGGCAACTATAGTATATACAGCCGGCTCAAGCCAGGAATAACAAACGCTGACCGGCACCGGAAACGCGCCGACAGGAACGGCCACCACTGTAGCCGTTGGTTTATTTACGGAAAAGCAATGCGTTGCGAACAATACTGCCACAAAATCGTTTTTCCAAGAGAGGGAAGGAAAGAAAAATAATTTGGGCAGGAATCATTCTTTACCGGTTTCCAGTCAGAGACACGCTTTCGTACTACTACTACTACTACTACTACTACTACTACTACTACTACTACTACTACTACTACTACTTTAAAGCCTGGTGAAAATTTAGTAATGCGCTCAGTTTGCACATTAGGCTATTATTCATCTTCGCATACACATACATACATACATACATACATACATACATACATACATACATACATACATACATACATACATACATACATACATACATACATACATACATACATACATACATCCTAATGCTGCACGGTTTCGTTCCATGTAAATCACTTAATAGCTGCGCATACCCCGATCTGAGGTATGCGCAAAACGTGACCGCAAAGTCACTATTGCGCGCGCGAATGCGTCACACATGGCTGGGCGTATAAATTTCCATAACGTCAAGCACATTTTGAGCCTCATAATGCGACCTTAACATAGAGAGAGAGAGAGAGAGAGAGCTAATGCTTTCGCTTTAATGCTTAAAGGAAGTTCACATCCCATCGCATCATTGGAGGAAGCTATGGGTAACTGAGGTTCGCCAAGTATTCTTTCGAACGTGTCTACAAAACGTATGCGTTACAGGTTCGTAACGCATGCATGCCTTCGTGTGTTACGGAGTTGCAAGCCGAATTTTCATTCATTTTTTTTTGTTTCGATTTAACGTTGCCGCAGGCGCACACACACAAAATGGGGCAAGTTCTCGGTATATAACAATGCAACATAATGGCGCCCATCAAAGAACGAAAACGCCGACAATATACGGCGAATCCTGCTCCTCCGCATAACGAGCGCTTATCGAAATAGATGTTGCAGTAACCGTGGCGCATTCGCACTTAACACCACCCGGCATGACGGAGCCAACCATTAAGTCAAGGAGGCCGCGCTGGCACGGAAACACAAAATGAAAACGTCATCACATTCTGCTTTCTCTTCTCTCTCTCCCCTCTCTCCCCTCCCTGTGCTGCGTGTGCCACAGCTCGGTTAGTCTGATGTCTCCGCAGCTAAAATGTCCCGGGTGGAACTCTCTCATATAGCCCAGGTCATCGTGTAATCGCTCCCTCGTTAACTCAGAGTAATGGTGTCTCGGCCTTTAGCGCAGCAGACCATTACTTTAGAAAGCTGCCGTAGACGAAGGAAGGGGGTAGGCAAAACGTTAGCCGAAAGACTTTGACTCTAAATGAGAAGCGAGTCAACGTCGCCATGGCGATGAAAACGAAACTATACAAGTAAAACAAAGTACGATTAAGACGCCGACGGTTTAGCGGTGCACTGCGACAGGAACACATCAGCATAACCTCAGCAATAGCGGGTTAGTGTACATAGTGCAAGACTGATCACACCAGTGGTGGTCACGCGCAGGCCTCGAGCCGGCCTATGGTGTATTGGCGGCAAAACCTTCTGCGCTGTGCATACACTGCCAAGCGTTTGAACCTGTTTGTGTACGCACGCGGAGCTTTCTTGAATGAGTTCTACATTCCGCCTGACTGACATGACAAGTTCGAATATGAGTAGCGCTGCGCGTTAAGACACGGACAAAGAAAGAACACTGCGACACACACACACAGAGCGCATGGGTCGCCGTGTTATTTCTTTGTCCCGTGTGTTACGCGCAACACTAATCATATTCGTGCACGACCAACAAGCCCAAGTGGACACTCTGTTGATGATTTGTGGGGTTTTAGATCCCAAAACCAGCTATGATTATTGAGAGACGCCGTAGTGGAAGGCTCCGCAAATTTTGACCACCTGGGGTTCTTTAACGTGCACTGACATCGCACAGTACACAGGCCTCAACATTTCGACTTCATCGAAATGCTGGAGCGGCGGTCGTGATTCGATCCCACGGCATTCGGATCAGCGGCCGAGCTGCCATAACCACTAGACCACCGTGGCGGGGCATCAGAATGTGTTCAAGAGGCCTACGTCAAGTAGTTCCAGCTCCAACACCCACTCCATATCTCATTTATCTCTTTCATTTGAGGAGAGATAAGTTGTTTTTCGTTCGAAATGCAGCCGCCGCGGCTATACTGTGCGCATTACCTTCGCGCCCGTTGCGGTGGGAAGAACTCCAGTGTATGCATCGACCACACACATATATCGCACATCTGAGACACAAATTACAGACGGTGCCCAAGTGTGTTCGTGTGTGTATCCACTTCGTGTTTGTGTAGTAGAGGTTGCGCTGATAGGCTACGGAGCAATATTTGCTTCTGCGCCAGACTCACCGATGCACTGCCCGTGGAACAGCACTGAAACTTCCTCTGTGAGCAATAAGAGCGTTCTTGGGGGACAGGAAATCTTAACGGTGGCCACGCCTCGGCTCCACGGAACCAACGCTTGCGCATAGCGATGCTTATGCGAAAACATGTGCGCATGATACAAATGTGCACAGATAGATAGATAGATAGATAGATAGATAGATAGATAGATAGATAGATAGATAGATAGATAGATAGATAGATAGATAGATAGATAGATAGATAGATAGATAGATAGATAGATAGATAGATAGATAGGACGTTCTGGGTGCCGCACTGTAAAAGCTCAGTCGCTGCAAGACCTTCGCGACTACGGTACCGGCGCTGGCTAGGCACTTTCCTTTGCAGCGACAGAGCGCTCCCCCGTCCCCTCCCTATTTTTTTTTTTCTTTTTGGCTTTCGTTGGTGCTCCCGCCGTGAGAGAAAGCCCGGTGTCCCTGCTCGCTCGTCATCCGTTACAATTAGCCGCGCCTGAGAAATGAGCCGAGTGTCGCGCTGACGCAGCCGCCCTCCGTTTTGTAAGAGGCATCACCGCATACGGCGAGCTATATAGCCCACAGGGGTGGTCTGCATACACCCCCCCCCCCCCTTCCCCCTCGTTCCATTAGTCATACGGGCGCATTCCGCGAACGTGGCAGCAGCAGCAGCCGAGAAGTACCGACGCACGCACATCCGCTGTACACACACACTGGCATATATACTCTCTTTCTCTGTTGTTCATCCCTCAATATACATACAGTGTCTTTAAACCACACACACACACACACACACACACACACACACACACACACGCACACACACACGCACACACACACGCACACAGTGGTTGTTTCTCATCGTTTGTGTCACATCCCCTCTCTGACTCAAGGAAAAACGACCACGCTCCGCCCCTTCCTTCATTGAAGGTGTACGACTTTTGCCGCACTTTTGCGTACGCCGCCGCAAATGGCGCACGCGCCAGGATGGATAGGGGGAAAACACCGCAGGGGATGTTGCTGCAACAGAATGAATAAGGAGTTAGAGAATTCTTTTTTAACAAAGAATGACGCCCAAAGAAAGAAAGAAAGAAAGAAAGAAAGAAAGAAAGAAAGAAAGAAAGAAAGAAAGAAAAAGAAAGAAAGAAAGAAAGAAAGAAAGAAAGAAAGAAAGAAAGAAAGAAAGAAGGAAAGAAAGAAAGAACACAGAAGCAAGCAGCGGTATAAAAGACTGCGAATGGCAGTCATGCAGATTTCTGCCCGCGAAACGAATGACACTCTCTATCCCTGAAAGGAAGGCCTGGAGAAGAAGGGGATGCACTTCAGAAACAAGATAAAGACAGAAGGAAACTGAAAATAAAGAAAAGTGTCAACGTTATAGCGAACGTTAAACGTGCCTCCGTTAGAGAGGAAAGGCGACGGATAAACGGCGGATATATCGGCAGTACCGCACGCGTTTTGAGAGCGGCCTAAGGAAAGGCGCCGTAAGATGCTGACGACGGAAACGTTGCTTCGAAGAAGAGAAGAAATTGTTTACTGATGACACAAAACGCTTCCTAGTTATACAGGGGATTACGGTAAAACGCCGTATGAATAATGCAAGGCATTGGTCGAATATTTATCACCTGGTATTCCTAAGCGTGCTCCCAGAGCTCTGTAAACACGTTTATCTTTCTTGCATTAAGCAAACGTGCCCTACTGACATTAAATCGAGCAGGTGACTACGCGGTTAGCGCGGAACTCTCACAAAAAATAAATATATATCCCAGGCATCTTTAACTATACACTAAGAGACCCGAAAGCCTCATGACGTCCCCTACACACCTTAATCCTCCCCTTAATCCACTTTCATACAACTTGATGCGCCTTAATCCGTCTTCATCGAAGCAATGTCTGAGGTACGATTCCTATTCATGCCTTGGTTCCGAATTGTAGAAATTCGTGGTTGCAGTCCTCGAGGGTAGGTTTCATTACGGGAGTCTCTCCGCGACTACGGCACGCTTGAAATTTACGTTACATTTCTGACATACATAAATCCAGAATCTTATTCATATAGATACACGGCGATGTAATTTTGTGGCACGAGACAAGCCGTAGCGAAGTTTCTCGAGTTAATTTCGATCATGTGAGGCTCTCGGAAACGTACACTGAAATGGCGGTACATGCGTGTTATTCCTAGCCCCACCCCCCTTCCCCTTCCAAATCCGTTCGAATCAAAGTGTGGTCGCCATGAGCGAAAACAGAACGCACGTCACGTCCTTCACACACACACACACCACAGAATGTATCTTGTCCGTTGATTCCCAAATACAATATTAATGCTCCGAGTACAAGAAGACGTGAGGTATATCTAACCCGTAAAAGGCTGACCCATAAACGCCTCACTTCCCACAGCATTATTACGATTACTTCATTCTTCTGTTTTTATTCATCTTTTATTCCCCCTCTACATCTTTAGTGCGAATCGAATCGACCGCGAATCCGCAAGGTCGCTTTGCGCATTGCTAGACCGTCGTGCGGAGAAGCCCAACCTCTCGAGCAAAAGAAAAAGAACGCGACCGCATGGAAAACTTCGCACAGGCGTCAATTAATTTGTAGACAACTGCAGACAAGAATTCATGCCGGCGCGGTACAGGCATCTACAAACATCGACGATTAACAACTGCATCCAACAAAAAAATAAAGAACATTTGTCGCCGATAAAGTCCTCTGGTGTCGATAACACTCGCGTAGACGCGCTCAGCCGTCGCAAAGGCAACACTCACGGACACTCCTTATCAGTGACCTCATTTTTTTAGCATTTATTAATATTTCTCACTTCCTCGAGATCGGAGAAGTCTGATAAGCTTGTCGGCGCAGCTATAGATTACGGCGGCGTAAGCATAGTCGACGAAACCGCGGGAGTCAACGGGAACGCGTGCATTTCATTATCCGATAGCAGCGTAGGCGAACCAACGAAAATCAAACGCCTTCACCCGCCCTCCCCGCTCATTAAGGAAGCAAAAACAAGACACCAATTCATTATCACTCATTCACCAGCTACAGCTGTGAGTGTATGCACGGTCTCACATACACGCTTCACGAAAACGATAAGAAATAACGAATCAAACGTTCGAAGCGCTGTTACGACCACACAATTAATATAATCTCCCTGAATCCAGAAACAATTTCCCGGTTTTTACGAAAGCGCACAAGATGTATAAGCGACGATATCCCGTTTCCGTGGCCGGGCCCATTAAAAGCTTCGTCGTCAAAATGGTGTCCTCACCAGTGGTTATTCAGAGAGAGAGGGAGAGAGAGATACGGGGGAGGAGGGTGGGGGCGAAGCGCGTATCCGAAATGGGCACGCAGCCGAAATGACGCCGCGTCAAAGTTTAATTACTCATGAAACATTAATGGGACGAGGAAGCTGCGGCGGCGTCGACAGCGTATCAGCGGTGGCCGCAAACGACCCCCAGCGCGCGCCGCCGCGTTCCGAGTGCACACACACACACACACACACACACACACACACACACACACACACACACACACACACACACACACACACACACACACACACACACACGCACGCGCGCACACACACACACACACACACACACACACACACACACACCGGTGGCTGCCGCCAGAGAGATATTGCGTCTCTCTCTCTCTTTCATTTGGCGGCGCGGTCTGTCTCGCTCGACACGCTCAAGCCAAGGACACAGTTATGCGCGCGTGCGGGCATGCTTGGTCGGCCGGCCCTCTCATTAATTAAATCGGTCGCGACCTAATCGAACTGCGCCTCCCGACAATAAAACCAATCGAAAAAAAGGCGTCGTCGATCGGCTACTCGTCGCGCTCAAGCGGTCTCGGAAGTTCTCGTCAAACCGGAGGCGAACCTCCCCCCCCCCCCCCAAGCCCAGGAAAATAAAAAAAAAGGGCGGGGGGGGGGGGGTACAACAGCCGATAAGCGTTCTCGGTCACGCTGCGTGGCCGTGTGTACGCGTAACGACGCGTCACGGCCTCCCAGCTTCACGAGTGCTTGAGGAGCGGCGTGTGCCGTAGACGTATTAGTGTCGGCAGGCGTGACGAACCGGCCGATTGATTGATGCTCGCTTTCACGCTCTTTTGATTAGCGGGCGTGATGATAAGGGGGCGTCAGAGTGAGGAAAGGTGTGCGAGAGCACGGGAGTGCGAACAGGAGTATAGGTGCTGTTTTAAAGGGGCCCATCGGCACAATTTGAATGTGTTGTTATCTGGTATTTCTTATTTGGTGTTGAATACAGTTTGAAAATCATCCGCTCTTCTATTTAAAAGATTAGGTCGCAATCAAAAAGCAGCGACTACGTCGCTAGAGGCAGCACTCCCATTGGATGACCTCGTGATTGATTGAGTGATTGATTTATGATGTTTAACATTCCAAAGCCACGCTACAATAATGAAAGATGCCATAGTGGTAGGCTCCGGAAATTTCGACCACCTAAGGTTCTCTGACGTACATGGGCCTCAACATGCTTCCACCGAAACGCAGCTGCCGCGGTCGGGATTCGATCCCGCGACCTTTGGATCAATAGCCGAGTGCCACTAGACCACCGTGGCGGGCGGGGCTCCATGCAAATTTTGGTACACGTCAAGTGAACAAGACGCAAGTTTTCGGCTTCTTGTACGTTTCTCGTCCTCACACCTTTCTCAAAGACACCTTCAAATCAGACGCATCATGCTTTCGCCCTAATAACAACAAAAAGAACGGTGAAGGCCACTCTGTACAAAAACAGATAACTGGGCTAGTGGTTAGAGCGCATCCATATTCAAAATTTAACTATTTCCTTGGGTTTCCGTCAGGCTATAAAAGTTCGAACGCGAGTGATTGCTGGTGAATCTGAGAGCGCATGAGTATGTATACGCTTATAGGTGAGTGCCGGTTAGCGGGAGTGGTGAGAGCTCGCGAAAGATACACCCGCCATACTGCAGCTCTAACGACATATTCAACAACCTCCACAAGGAGCACGGAAAGACGGCCGTTGTGCGAGCGCTCGAGCAACTCGCGCAGGATGACAAGATCAAAGAGAAGACTTACGGAAAGCAGAAGATATACTTCGCCAACCAGGATGAATTTCCCGACGTCGCCGAGGCCGAGTTGTTCGCCATGGATCAAGAGATCAGCGACCTCAACGTTATAGTCTAGCGGCTATATAGGGTGTTGACTGCTAAGCTGAAGATTGCGGGAGCGAACCCCGGTCACGGTGGCCGCATTTCGCTGTGAGCGAAATGCAGAAAGCACTTGTGTACGCGTGCACACTCGAGTGACCCGCAGGTGGTCAAAATTACCCCGGAGCCCTCCACTATACGGGGGCACCCTTCATAACCATAACGTGGTTTTCGTGCACGTGAAATCCCAGCAATTATTATTATTATTATTATTATTATTATTATTATTATCGAAAGACATCTAGAGACTTTAGAAGCCTGGAAGGATCTTGTCTGTATGCCTAAAGATTCCAACAGGTCGCGTTGGATATGCTGCAGTTTCTCTTGCAGGGATACCACACCCGAAAGTAAGGATTACAAGTTTCTCGGGCTGGACCACCTACCTGTAAGCCCTACGAAACAGGCTTGTACTTAACGCTCGATATATAGTGAGTACACTGTACATGGTGCGCCTCAACTTCACATAACACATGACGTATTCCGACACAGCGAGATGTGGTCAAAAAAGGCTTACGATACCGCTGGCAGTGAACAGTTCGAAAAACGCAAGAAAGAAAAATGACCAAACCGTTACGGACACGTCTGGTAAGAAGAAAAAAAGAAGAAGAAGAAAAGACGCCCTCCTCTTCTCCTTCTCTTTTTATTTCAGAGTGATAGTGATGCCACGTTCTGCCCGACGTTCCAGCGAATCGGATCGTTCGCATCCCCTCGGCCGTCGCGGTAAATGACGTCAGAACCGACCGCGCGATCCATTCCAAAGCGATCCGATAGCAACGCCACGTCTCTGACATCCCCCCCCCCCCCCCCCAGCCCACCTCCCTCCTCAACGGCTGGGGGAATGACGAGGGGTAACCGAGCGAGAACACGGCAAGAAAAAGACCATCGCATCAACGTCCATCATCGGAACGTCCAGACATCCCCACGAGCGCCGGCCGAACAACGACCAGACAACGAGGCAGACAAAGAAAGAAAGAAAGAAAGAAAAGAAAGTTCCTGGTGTAATGGCAAAATGGTCGCACGGTTATGGAAGAAGGCGACCGCCCCGGCGCTGCCAGCGTACAATGGTAATGAAACCCACGAGTCGGAACATGAAGTCCCGGGAAGACGGCAACGACCGGTGGTGGGTGCCGGAGGACGTGGGGACGACTTCAGCGATGAAGGTGTGGGACGACGGCGAACGGAGGCAATGAACAGAAAAGTCGTTTGGCCACATCGGCCGTCTCTATACGGCATGGGTGCCAGAGAGAGAGAAAGGGAAATGAAAATCGGATAGGGCGACGTACAGCGACCTCATGCAGCTCAGATATCGGCGCCATATCGACAAGGGCCGAGATGGTGAAGTGAACACGAGAAAAATGAAAGAAACAGCATAAATGACATCGAAAGGTGTTCCGACATGAACGAGCAGCAAAGAAACGATTTCTTTGGAAGACTTGATAAAGAAGAAAGCCCGTGTTTGGCCGAGGGTTGCCGGCTTTTTCGCCAGTTCCACGCGAAACGGTCAGTGCCTCGGTGACCGTGCTGTCCGGAGATGTGTGTTTATAGCTACACATTCAAGAGCGGACAAGAAAGCTGCTTGTCAGGGAGCCTATGCGTCCCACAACGTGGTCAAACGCTGCGAACCTTTCCGCGCCATCAAAAATAGAGAAACATAGCTACGATAGACCAAGTCCATATGAAACAGGCGGGCTCGAAAGGATTCTTGGAGCCTGTTTGGCCCGAGTCACCCTTGCAGGGATTCACCAAATTGTAAGGCTCACGCTTCGGTGTCTAGACCTTCCACGGTGCGCACCCAAAGAAAGACGTTCCCTTTTTTCTTTTTCGGCCCGACAAGTCGACCCGACACGCCTATATGCCAGTTTTGAGTCGAAGTAAAACGTCGATCCCGATTCGGAACGATGGTACGCAAACACATTTTTCACAAAGGGCACAATAGCTGAGCGCCTATTATGCACAGTCCAGACGTCGCGCCTTTGTCAAACGGTCAAAGTGTGAACAGAAAAACGGTAACAAAGAAGCTGTCACACGCCCCCCCCCCCCCCCCCCCACACACACACAAACACACACACATTGTTCGATACGCCACCGATGTGCGCATGGAGATCTCGCACGTATTATAGCAGCACGGAGAAATCTCAGGACAGGTGCTGTGTACGCGTGCTGACGCACCACCGTTCGTATTATACACATGCCAGTGCTAGGACCGTTAATCACAGCCTGAAAAAAAAGTAAAATCGAAGCCAGCGCAGCCTTCCGCGTGCCTTCGACGACTGATGGTTCGAAAAACCACGCCCACGCGACGACGTCAAAAACGGGCGTTGCTCCACATCCATTAAGCACACGGAAGCGCATCGACAGCAGAGTCGCACATGCTCTTCCAACTGCGGACTAAAAAACCCTCCCCTTGTTCCGGTTGCCTTCGAAGCTCATGCTCACAGTTTCCGCGATTTCGGGTAACACTTGTTTTTCTTTTTTTTTTTAGTACCGCTTAACTGCTTCAATGACAGAGTCGCAACAAACAAAAAAGCACGACGCACGGCATACTAGCGGTACGCCCATGTCACGAGCCCCGCAAGATTCTGCACCACAATGGGCCTCAGAAAATCGTGACGACACACACCGACAGCGGCAAAATATCGACGCGCACTTCGACGCTGCCAGATATGGAGGGGGGGGGCAGGCGCTGCGCCTAGAGGACCCAAGAAGTCGAAGCACCATTAGAGTCCATCGAAAATGGCTATACAGAGTCGGGAAAACTATGTATCGGCGCCAAAAAATGAAATAAACAGGAAGAGGACGCATATAACCGGCTCTCCCACGATATAAGCGGCTACAACAAAAGCAAGGCCCCAAAACAAGAACAAAATCTACGCACGCCGAACCGGAAGCACGAAATTGAAAGAAACAAGGAGACAACAGGCATACAAACAAGAACCATGTATGTACAAACAACAAGTTGCAACTGAGTAAGGAGGCCTGCATGGCTACAACACCTAATGCCAGTAGCCGAGGGAGATATAAATAAGGGCGAATCGAACAAAAGAAGCAAGGAATCGAGTAGTCATTCCAAGTAATGGATGTATAAAAGAGCTAAACACGAAGTTTGCTGGGGGGTCTGCTTCGAAGAGCCGGCGGGTGCGCGCAGCGATCCATAACTGCACCACCGCTCGCCGCCCCTTCACCACCAACTACCACTACCACCCACTTCAATGTCATTCACCTGTTTTTTTTTTTTTCGTACCGCGTTTGCCACGGGCGGAGGCGGCGTTTTTTAACAAAAGACGCATTAGCCGCCGATGCTGCGGAGTTCGAAGCCCATTGAAAGCTCCGGACGGCAACGCCGTCCGAAAAAAGCTCCCTCGTCTCTGCAGTATACAACGCCGATGCAACCTTCGCTTTTTTTTTTTGAATTCCTGTTTTACCTTATCGCCGCCATACATTTTTTTCCCCCTCTACTTTCTAGATCGTAGAGGTTCCTCTCTAGTCTGCTACCATTTCTCCACCATTAAAGAAAAATAATAAAGTACGCTCTTTTGTCTGGCAGCCCGCAGCTTCGGCAAAACAGCTCGTCGTGGAGCAGGAAGTTCGAAGTTCGATTCGGCTTCGCACAGGGAGCGATGCGCTTGTATATCACGACGGCCCTGACTGCGACGCGACCCGCAGTACAGTGTACGGAAGTCCCCCAAAGTCTGGGCACCGCGTCTCTACTACGCGCATTGATTTGCCAGCATTACTGCACGGTAGTCAATACGACACTGCATTGCATAGACAACGCGTTCCGTGCACCGAATTTCACTCGCTTAAGTGCCCGCTGACGTACAGAGTTGCGGGAAAATGGTAGAGCCGAAAGGTATGCGCAGCATTCGTAATCCGCAGTTCCGTGCTGTGTTGCAAAATTTACATACGGGTGGTTAGGTCGCTCATCAACCGGAACAAAGACCACCACCACCTTATAACTTGAACATCTGCAACATATGAACTGAACTCAAACTTCGCGATCGAAGTCAATGTGCTTAGCTCACACTCGCGCCCCATGGCGGTGAGGTGATTTTGCCACACTATACAGGACAGTGGTTCTCAAGTGAGAGTCCGCGAGCCCAAGGATTTATATCCTCCCCTCTTCCGTACACCCCCTAACGCCCCCTAAAAGAAATGTCCAGCTAACCCATAACTCCGTATTGGAAAATGGAATTTCGAGTACCGCACCCATTTGCACCTCATTTCAATATCCGGTTTTCGCGTTGTTCCTAGGACACACCCTAGGAACTACGTGTGCTTCTTATTTTTTTTTTTTAGTGGTCAGTCGCCGTGTTTCGTTCTAGGCAACGACAACTACCACACCCCTATACACCACCAGCTACAATTACTAATAGCTACAACACTGTCTACTAGCTCGGAAGTGCTTCGGCGAAACGCACGCGGACGTACTTCGAGACGGCCCCCGTACAGAACGCTGTCGTACAATATCCTCGTTGTAGCTGCAAATGTAGAGGACACTCCCAGCCCATACTCGACACAGCCAACTGGAGAGGAGATGGAGGTTGCTCGCAATATGACAAGGCAGGATATAGATCGAAGGTACAGCCAGGGAGCAAATGTTTCTCTCGATGTTACGCAGCCGTTCCCGGCAAAATGACTTCTCTGTAGGCTCGGAGCCGAAACAAGGATGAACCACGGGGAAAGTTCCCTCTGGACCCACGGCCAGTTATTGCTCGGGGTACGTGATGGAGGGGAGAAGGTGTTCATTCTCCTCCACTCTACGCAGGGAGCGAAGCTAATATGTGCGACGGGGGTGTTCCGCCCAGGGCACTCGAAGCAAGAATACAGGCACGCACACTGCACACGTCGACCGTCAATGTCCTCGGAGAGTGGTCAGCGGACCGAACGGTGGTCGAAAGGTCCTGGACGCAAGGCCTCACACGTCACCAATCAAGAGAGCTACAAGACACTCGAATGGCGTTCTTCAAATGGACGGAGGGGGAAAGCCTTCGCAGCTATATACCTCGAATAAACGAACCCCGAACTCGCAACTGTGCCGGTGGTCCTTTTTCGCTCGCAACAATACACGTACATATAACCTGCTACCGTCCATGCAAACAGACTCTGCTGCTGCCTGTTACTGCCTTGGAAAATCAACCTTAAGTCGCTTTCGTAATACCTGCGGCGTTATTGAAGCAGAAGACTGATGTACGTGGCTAACTTATCTGTATCCCTTGATTTGATTTTTTTTCTTTGCCATGTAGATGTACAGGTGCACAGGTTCACGTACATGAGGAATAACACGTACACTTGTAACTTAATGAGCAAACAGACAAGTTGTGTTAAGTTGTTTCTAACAAATAAAGAACGAACCCTTGACCCCTTCCCCCTTCCCTTACGTACACTTGTAGTTACGGACGCATAAACTCCAACATTTTTACATAGATAGATAGATAGATAGATAGATAGATAGATAGATAGATAGATAGATAGATAGATAGATAGATAGATAGATAGATAGATAGATAGATAGATAGCCGGGCAACAGCCATACAAGTCGACAAGTGCTCGGTACATTCTCCTAGCGATGGCCTCCTCCTCATAAAAGAAGCAATGCTGTGCGAGGCGACGAACAGGTTAAGACGAACATCGACGGACCGGAGATCGCGATTCCTGCCTCCGGGAGTACTGTACGAGTAGTCGGCACTCGTCGCACGTTGCCAAGATGACAGGGTCGTCGAGGAGTCGGAAATTGGCGGACGAAAGTGCGCCAAGTTCGTACCGCGTATATATATATATATATATATATATATATATATATATATATATATATATATATATATATATATATATATATATATATATATATTATATAGGGAGACAGAAAGCAGAGCTACAAGCCGCACCTGTTTGCACGACACGCTCCGGAGGGCGCTTCGCGCCCTCGCTCGACCAGCAAACACGTAGTGCGAGAGAAAGCACTCTCTTGCGGAACGAACAGCTGCTTCGCACTGTTTGCGCAGTATAGTGAGCGAAGCGTGACTCTCTTTTTTATTGGCCCGGGCGGCCGGCGAAGTGACGGTTGATGCTTGACTGATAGTGCACACTCGGGAGCGCTATCAAAGGGCAGAAGAAACACCTCGAGGGTACATAATCGCAGCTATAAGGTGCATGCAGTGATAAGCTCGGGGATACGGGTACGATTCCAATAGGTGGCTGCGACTGAACTGCATCGAAATGCCAGAACACTTGTGTGCGCTCCAATTAAGAGGAAGGTTAAAGAACCTTAGATGGTCTAAATTAATCTGAAGCACACTCGAACAGGTTGCCTCATGGCTTTGGCATCTAAGACACAAACACCACTAAACCGCACGCACTACGGAATTTGTGATTTCGTTTCAAAATGTAGCCGAAGGGTGCCCACTCTACCGAAAAATCCCTTCACTCGCGGAGGGCGTACTACGTAGAAGTGGGGAGAACTATACCATGGGATGATTCGCGGGCGCCATGGGGTACTGCCCCGTCCCCGATGCGACTCAGGCCGAAAAGGAAAAGACGCCGTTTTCTGCCGTCCTTACGGGAGCACGGCTCAGCGCTCGTGGTGAGAATCGTTGGGAAGGGAGTGGTGGTCGACATTTCCTGGAGGCGTCGAATACGTGGTTCCTCCTCTTCTCCCCCTGTCATTCACTCCCCACCCCCAGCACTGTGCGGAAGTGGCGGACGCCTACCACATGGTGTGGGCCTGTCAGTACAACACAGACCTCACCCCTCACTCAAACCCTACCCGAGAGGACTGGGAGGCGGCCCTGCTCGGCTGCTCGGACCTTCAGGCCCAGCAGGCCTTGGTGTCCAATCAACCAATCGGGTCCCGGAATAGGGCTCCACCTAGTCTGTAGGGACCGCTAAAGAGGCCCCGCACCTCTTTTCTCAATAAACGTTTTCCGCCACCACCACCACTGCGGACGCTGAAGCATGCTCCCGACAGGGCGGCAGAAAATGACGTCGTTCCCTTAACCGCCTCAAACAAGACGCCGCAACTCCGCCAAAACGTAACGCATTAAAGAAAAATGTGGCAAGCGATTCGTGAGGCAGTGGACTGCTCTGAGAATGCCACTCGAAGATTACACGGAAAAAGTGTTGCGAGCCCCTTTAAGAAGTAGAAGTGCATAAATTTGCACACGGTTTATTGCAAAATACTGTGGCAATAACATATAGAGGATATCCACTGCCGCTTTCGTTTTTATAGTGGTAGTAGTAGTAAAAAGAAACGGGAAAGTACCTGGCGTTAGGAAGAGGACACAACAAAATGAAATCTCTATCCTAACAAGCAACATTATGAGAAAACAGCCGCCTGTTGACGCTTCTGATCGTGTTTGACGTGAGTACCAGAGCTCATAGGAAAACATTTACCAGCATTTGAGCAAAGACACGGGGACTGTAGACGAAATCCAGCGCAAACTTGGCGTGTGCGCGGGCAAACTTTTACCAGAACTCGAACGCCAAAAAAGGAAAAAGAAATATGGAAAGAAAAAGAAAGAGCTTATGGGGTAAGTTAATAAGAAACAATAACCATACGCTCACAAAATAATAGGGATAGCCGACGTAGACGACGGCAAACAAAGACAACATGAGTGCGAGCAAACATTCCACGAGACAGCTATATAGCCAGAGTGCTTTTACGCGTTCTCAACAGCGCGCTAGGGTGCGTACAGAGCTGTAGGAATCCGTACAGCCAATAAGGAGACGAAAGAATAAACGACACATCGCGCGCTTTGTACTATCACACACACACACACACACACACACACACACACACACACACACACACACACACACACACACACCGCATCACTGCCTTCGGTGGCACTACAGTCAAGCACACACCGAGTGACTTGCGAGGGAAGCGTCACGCCGCCCGTCTTCTCTCGTTCTCTTTCTTTTACCCGCCGTCCCGGTTATAACCGGCCTTCCACCCCTCCGGCTCCGAAGGCCCGCAACATCTTGAAGCAGACACACACACACGGTCGGCCTTCTTCGGAAGCGAGAGAAGCTGCTACCGACGGAGTGGACAAACACGACGGCGTCGACACTAGCTAGTACAGCTGGCCCCCTGCAGGACATGCTCAAACATCCGGGCATCGCCTTTCTTATCATCTCTCTCTCTCTCTCACTCTGAACACGCCTCTCGCACATCTGCCATCTCGACATCAAACAGGACACGGGCGTCATTCCGCTCGTCTCTTGTAGTCTAACGACTGAAACGCCTTCGGCGAGGCGGAAAGCTTGCTAGCTGCAGTTGACCCGCGGTATATCTTCAGCGACAGGAGTGTGTGGCGCGAACACGCCCCTCTGGACGTTACATCAGTTTGTGTTCCTTGTTCTTTGACTGTGCTGAATTAACCGAGCAAGGCGGCAGAACCAGCAGGCTTATATGACGACTGTCGAAGTCAAAGCGGTTGTAGCGTCTAGGCATTGATTGATTTCCGAGTTTTTACGTCAGAAAAACCCGACACGATTATGAGAGTAAGAGAGACGCTGTAGTGGAGGGCTGCGGATACCTTCGACCACGCCGGAATTCTTTCGCCTCCGTCGAAATGCAGTTGACCGCGGCCGCGATTCGATCTTGCGACCTTCGGATCCGCAGCCGAGTGCCATATAGCCACTAGGCCGCGCAAGAACCTAAGCAGTGATGTGATTTGTTTACTCACCAGCTACATTGTATAACTGCAGTGCTAGAAAGCTCGAAGCAAGTGTGGGAGAGGAGGTAGCAATTGCCTTTATCAGTGCAGTTTTTTTTGTGTTTTTGCGGTAGACAGTTATACCGAGTTAATTCAAGGGAACACGCATTATGGAGCAGGAGTACGTTACCGCGGAGCTAACGTCGCGCACTTTGTCGTAAAGGGTAGGAGCAGGACAAGGCGAAGACTGATTGATTAATTAATTGATTGATTGATTGGGTTGACGTCCCAAGAACACGACACTGGTATGGGGACACCGTGGATAGGTCTGGAAGTTTCTACGAGGTAAGGTTCTGTAACGTGCACTGACATCGCCACAGTGCCCGGACCTCAAGACGAGGCGAAGAGCCTGAGCTTAAACAAAAGATGGTAAGAGGACACGAAAAAGAGTATATGACGATGATCAAGAAGAACACGTAGTGAAACAAAATACGAAAACTGGGATAAGATGAAGAAGATGAAGCGGCTTGTGATTATGAGGAGTGAAAGAAGGAGAAACGGACAATACAATGAAGACTATGAGAACACGAAGACGATGATTATGATGAAGAATGCGGAGAAGAACAGGGCGAGGAAGAAGCGAAATAAAGGTAAATAAAAGTGAGTTAATACGAAGAAGATTGCAATGATGAAGATAAATAGGGCGTAAACTAAAGAAGAAGAAGAGTGTACAGATCACGCGCACTAACGGAAATCAAGAAGCAATAAGAAAAAAAAAGAGTGCAAGGAAAACTCTCTCGGTACACAGGAGAAGCCCCGGAAGCTCTCCCTCGCTTCGCTGTAAAGAGCGGGCGAATTACGTTCGCTTGTTTGCCAAAGCCTCGGGCGGTCTACTCTCGAAAGTCGGTGGTCGTCACTCCGTCGGTGTGTGTGTGTTCAACTAGTACGCCGCTACAGCATATGAGTGCCAGGGAGAGCCAAGTTGTTCGCAGTAAACACGAAGTGTGAACAGCTGCAGCGAGAAAATGATCGATGGGCAAGCGCCCACCACGTCCACTCGAGGAATGTGCGGCGATGGCTTCCGCGCGCAAGCGTCCGATATCGAAAGGACACGAAGAATTTGAGACAAACGCGTCAGTTTTGAACAGTACGCGCTATTAAATTGCTGTGGTATGAAATATTATATATATATATATATATATATATATATATATATATATATATATATATATATATATATATATATATATATATATATATATATATATATATATATATATATATATATATATATATATATATACGCTTTACATACACACTGTGTCAACAGCTTACGTTTTTCTTTCGCATGACACGAACGACGTTATAGTGCATAAGCGTGAAAAGCACACGCGCAAGACTTCGATGACCATAGAAAACAACAAGAAAGCGAAGAATTTAGTTTAGAGACTGCGCTGTAGCGACACTCACCACTGTTTCCGGCTGGTCGCCCGGCTTGAGTCAAGCGTGAGAAGAGTCCTCGTCGTAAGGAGAAATCTGAAATACACGCAAGAGAGAGAACAGCGGCGTCAAAAACAGTGGACGCGAATTACACAGCAGGAGGCTCAGTGATGCAATCCCTTGCATAAATGACATATATGGCGATATCAGGAATTGGGCAAATGTGGCTATATATGGCACGTGCCCGTATGTGGCCGTATTTGCCTAAATTGTCATAGGAGCATATATGGCAATAAAAGGCCTGCACGAAGAATGCCGCGTATGACTCTGGCATGTATTGGGCAAGTACGGCCACATATGGACACGTGCCACATACAGCCAGATATGCGTATGTGCATAGACATACGCATGTTCGTATGTGGCCACATTCGCTTATCTGGCTATACGTGGCACGTATCCCTATGTGGCCGTACTTGCCCAATACATGCCAGGGTCGGGATGATGACACCTTGGCGGGCGAGGATCGCACAGGAGCGAAAGTATTCGATACGACGCAACGCCGCTCCACAGAGCAGCGTACACAACTCGGACGGCAGCGCTGCCGGACGGCAGCGTTGCGCAACACATGGCATCCGGGGATTTGTCCAGCGCGCATTACGGGGCGTCATTGTCAATCACGTCGAATTCAACACCACCCCCCCCCCCCCGCCCCCTGCTTCTCCGCGCAATGCTAGCAGCAACAAACAAATAAAGGTCACACGGAATGACCGCCGGGTAAACAAAGTTCCCGTCACAACGGCAGCCCGACACGACAGCATAAGGCTCGAACAAGTTGAGAGCAAAAGGGGAAGAGGGGGGGAAGCCTCGAACCAGTTGAAAGCAAAAGCGGAGAAGGAGGAGGGGGGGGGGGAGGTGGCAGCTGAAGAAACATTCGGAGCGCCTTTTCAGTGACACATAACGCATAATGACATACCAAAAGAAAAACGCCCAGCAGGCGCGCTCGCAAAAACCGCGGCGCCGTACTTTTCGAAGGCGTCTTAATCCTGCTGTCACATCGCAAAGGGGGGACCCGGATTTTGACAGCGCAAACAGCAACACGACCGCACCATAAAGCGCGTACAAAATTGAGCACTTGGCCAGCGCGTCGCACCCGGGATGGCGGGCGTCATCGAAGGTAAAGCGCAATAACAATAAGACTGGAGAAACGAGTGAAATAAACAAATAAACAGACAGGGTCCACCTCGATAAGCGTGACAGCTGTCTGTCCGAAAAAAAAAAGACTGACTGGAGAGCGGAAGCAAAATGCAACAACGCCGCCCCATCACGTCACGAACACGAAGCCGCTGTCACACGGTGCGTACATACGAATGCGAGTGCACGCATAACAAACACGCGGGCGTCGGGGAGAAAAAAAAAAAAACCTGAGAGGGACAAGTGGTCCGACAGGTCGGGCTGCAGCGGCATTCCGCGCGCCAACAAATATAGCGTTCAACGACAACCCGGTAGAGTCAAACATTGCGGGGCGATCTAATAGATCCCGCGGATGCGCGGTCTCTGGGGATTTGCTCCATCAACCGCGAACACTTCCTCCTGCTCCTTCTCTTTAGGTATACGCCGGGCTATTTTACTTTCACTCAGGAAACTCGACCTTCTTGTGGCCCACTTCCATTCTGCTCGTACTGCTCTCTTCTACAAGGACAATCCGAATTCGATGGCGAGTTGGTATACAACGTAGTTGCACAGTAAAGCGGCGGCGCAATAGGGACTCAATAAGGACTCAATAGGGACGCAACAAGCGCTCAATAGGGACGACGGGTTTCCCATCTTTCCTTCCTGATGACTGTCTAGGGAAATTCAGGGTGAGGGCCGGGGTGGGGATTTACTACCTTCCTTATATTCTTCTAATGGCCACCCGTTAACCTGCGAAAACAATGAACAAACTCAGAATATCTGACAATCAAACTCCCCTCGCGTTTCCCCCTTACTTCACAGACAACCCCTGATTTGAATTCGGGGGTAACCACTGATAACTGGTTACAGCAGCGCGGCGGGAGAAAGACACTGACGACGGCTCTTCTGCACGTGCAAATACTTTAGAAGTCTTGAGTCTTTTACTGCGGTTTTTTAATTCCCGAGTCATGGCGCTTGCCGAGAATCATGGGCCTCTGAGATCGGCGCGCGCTCGTGGCCACTCGTGCGTGAAGACCGCGATCTCGGAGCGCCCGACTTACGATACCGCTATTGTAAAAGATAGAATTAAAAGAGTAAGAAATCGTCTAGCTTTGTTATAACGTTACCTTTATATAAAACGAAACAGAAAAAGCAACTTTCGTAATGGGAGGCGACTCAGTAAGAACAGGAACACGTAAGATGAAGACCGGTACCGAGATTCCTGTACCGGTATACGGTGATCACAGCACTAACTCACAGCTCAGTTTTCTCTTCCGTCTGCGAAAGTGGTCAAGAAGGTATCATTACAGAGCCAAACAGTAAAACAAGCTATAGAAACCTCTCCTAGCCCATTTTTTTTTCTTCTTTGCAAGGTCCTATATGCTTGGCCATACATTTAACGCAATAACTGCAGTTATAAATGTTTCATCGGTTCTCATTAAAGTAACAGCGATGCGACTCGGTGCAATGATAAAATTTCGTAAAGTTAAACCAGCTCCGATAACAAAAAAAAAAAAAAAAACAAAAAAACACTGCGGATCTTTAAGTCCAGGGCAGATACCCACGACAAAGCAGGAAGTGAAACGCATGTATGCTTCCTGGAGTCTCGCCGCTGATCCCTCTCAAACGTACATGCGCAATTATGCAAATCCAGCGGATCGCAAATAATAGGGGGCCGGATGAATCTGCATAGCACTGCTGCTCATTCGCTTATTCCCGGAACAGCAAAGGTTAAATCCCCGCCTCGATGCCTTATTAGCAAGCCTTGTTGTACGATAGGAGACACTCAGTTCCTGTGCAGCAAACGTCGTTGAAGTCGAGCACAGTGAAAAGGGGGTGAAAGGTTACGTTTACGCCGTGTCCACTTCCTGTTATCCTTCCTTCTTTTTTTTTTCTTCTTTCGTATATCGCGAGTCCAGATATCGAAAACTGCTTTACCAATCCAAGCTGCGCGTCACGGGGCAGCTATTAGAGGAAACAATCAGAGGAAACAATCGGTGACCGTGTTACTTAACAGGGCTAACCTTCAGAAGCTGTCTACGCGCAGACAAATCGCACGCTTGAAGTTTCTATACCAACTGTATAACAAGACATTAAACATAGATCCAACTTTCTACTTGTACCCTCCAGCCCAAGTGTCACCGCGTATCAGTCATCCGTATTCTATTTTACCTTATGCCACGAGAACTGATTTGTTCAAGTTTTCTTTCTTGCCTCGTACAATTATTGATTGGAACAAGCTCGATTCCAGTGTATTTGTTGATTGCGAGTCAGCTGAAATTTTTCAGCATCGTTTGGAATTGATTTTAACATAATATTGTAATAATATTGTATACTGCGTTTTCCCACCCCTGTAACAGCCCGCTAGGGCTTACAGTACTGAAAATAAAAAAATAAAAATAAATATCCGGGCATATTGAGGTTGCTGCTGCCCGAAAACTCGGTAACTTGTACACGTTTTTTTTTTCTTGCGTATGTGTAACATCAAGTAATGCAGTTACTAGGCGCTCGGTATGCGTTCTTATTCATAATGTTTTAGTTGTTTTTTATTATTGATACGATATTTGGAGATGGCGCACACATAAGGACCCGGCTGCTCCTTGCCTCCCGAGTGTGGTGAACGTTCAACATGAATGGTTCACGATGAGAAGACGTATGGTATAATCACAACGACGGTGGTTCCGCTAGAAAAGCAACAAAAACAAACACGCACGCAGAGATGATACACGTATACAAGCTCGAGCGCGTAGGGATACTCTTAGAGAATGTCCCTAATAAAGAAATTTTGTCGACCTGAATTTCAATTTTACTACATCAAAATTGCCAACAAACACCTCGCTAACTCACAAAGCAGCTTCGATACGCACGGACACAAGCTCCCTCCAAGAACTTTTACAACATCGAAACGCAGCCCCGCTACGGTGGTCTAGTTTATGGCACTCGGCTGCTGATCCGAGGGTCGCGGGATCGAATCCCGGCCGCGGCGGCTGCATTTCGATGGAGGCGAAATGCTGAGACCCGTGTGCTGTGCGATGTCAGCGCATGTTAAAGAACCCAGGTGGTCAGAATTTCGGGAGCCCTCCTCTACGGCGTCGCAAATAATCACAGGTGGTTTTGAGACGTAAAAACCCACAAATCAATCAACATCGAAACGGAGCCGCTGAGTTCGGGAATCGAACCCTCATCCTCCAGCATATAGCAGCGCGACGCCTTGACCGTTAAGCCACCGTGGATATAGCGAAATAGAGCTCGCGCTATCACTCGCGTCCTACAGCCGTGCGCGAAAGTGTGATGAGGTAAGTCCTGAGGCCCTTTTAGAGTGAGAAGTTCGCTTGCCTTTGTCCGAAGCTCGCTTTTGTGCGGCGCACAAAGGAGCCCTCCCACACTGAACATCGCCGTTCCTTTCCTTCTTACTTTTATAAGTGAACGTGGCGTGGCTTAAGAAGAAGAAGGCAGGCTACATAGGAGTGCGCGCGCGCAGAACCTTGAGAAAGAAATATGCTTTGCGATGAAATTCAGCAGGTTTGAAACCATCCAGGCTGCTATCAACAACGTGCTTCTATGGTGGACGCTTTGATCGAGGCATGTTATTAACTTTTATGAATGAAAACTTTATATATCCCACTTAAAGGGAAGGGGCAATAGGTTAGAGAGTGGGGGTAGGAACTACATGAAGTAGGCCTCCTCCACCCACTCAGCCCAATCCAGGATTGCCTCCTGAATGTCGGGCCTCGATCAGCGCAAGGCAGCCTCCCACTGCTCCTAACCAAAAATGAGTTTTAAATGCGAACTTAGCGAACTTCGGCGAGTTTGAGCGTATCTATCTATCTATCTATCTATCTATCTATCTATCTATCTATCTATCTATCTATCTATCTATCTATCTATCTATCTATCTATCTATCTATCTATCTATCTATCTATCTATCTATCTATCTATCTATCTATCTATCTATCCGCCTACGATTTTGTGCCTGGCCGTTTCGTTAATGGAATATATACGAAAATTGCTATGGCGCAACACGACTGCATGACTACCATAAATGACAGCTCATAACATGAAAATCGTGACATGCACGTTATGAGCGGCATGATCTACATGCCACTCGTTTCGTTAATGGGATGTATACCAAAATTACTATGGCACAACACGACTGCATGACGAACGTAAATGACAGGTCATAACGTTAGAATCACGACATGCGTGTATGAGCGGCATGGTTTACATGCCACAGTCATGGTGCTGTTGCGGCCGTTTCGTTAACTTCATATGTACCAAAATCGACATAGCGAGACAACAATGCCGATCCATTTTACGTTCCTGATGCGTGCTTCGCATTTCCTTGATTCCCACTGCACGTGGGATCTGCCAATTTTTTTCTTTAAGGGAAGCTGGAAGGGGGTGCCACTTGATGTGGTTTAAGTCTGATTAGGAGAGACGCAGTATCTGTAAGAAAGAAAGGAGTAAACGGACGGATGGATGCGGTGGAGGATGTAACTCTTGTAAGGCTTACGTAGTACGTAGAGCTGAACAGCGGATAGTTGCAAATGAAATTCAACGTGCCTGCGTATATCAGCCGCTTATTGTGGCTTGCTTTGGCTATATCTCGCTTCCCGTCTTGCTTTCTTTCTTGTTATAGATTAATTTGTTGTTATATATTATTTTTCTATACAAAAATTCCACGTGTTCTCGCTCATCGAATGTGCTCATGGAGTATAAGTCCATACTTATAGGGAAACCGGTGCATAGCGATACACGACTGTAATACGGCTTGTTTATCCCACCTGTGTCCCATTCAACAACAACAACAACAACAACAACGGCTACTACTGCCCTACAACAACCACGACGATGACCTCGACATAAGGGATGATGAAAAATGTCATGGGGTTATAACTTTGGGATCAAGAGGCTCTTTGATGTCCTGATTAAGCACAGAGCAAGGCCGTTTCCTCTTCTTATTTTTCTTTTCTCTCGCATGCCACCGAGATAACCCATTAAGGCCGGAAATCGCAGCCCCCCTCCCCCTTTTCAATGGAGAGGAGACTATAGAAGAACGCTGAGCGGAGTCGACAACCGAACGCAGCAGAGCATTTTCTGAAACCAAAACTCTCGTACACAAGATACAGGCGGTGTTACGGTAAGGTTGTTGGGTATCGTTGCGCATTCAACGGACGAACACAGGAAAGAAGAGGCAGAGTAAACGGAAAGAGCGCAAACTATCAACTGCAGTTGATAGTTTGCGCTCTTTCCGTTTACTCTGCCTGTTCTTTCCTGTGTTCGTCCATTGAATGCGCAACGATACCCATCAGATATGCACCAACTCGCCCAAGAAGAAGTTCTGCTGAAATTACGGTAAGGTATTCGCGCTGCGTTTTCAGGAACAGCGGCCTCATGCGATCGGCTTGTGTGCGTGTGTGTGTGTGTGTGTGTGAGTGAGTGAGTGAGTGAGTGAGTGAGTGAGTGAGTGAGTGAGTGAGTGAGTGAGTGAGTGAGTGAGTGAGTGAGTGTAGTGCCACCTCTCCCTCTTTTCCTCTCTCCTATCCCTGTTCCCACACACCCATTGTAGGGCAGGGTAGCAGACCACGTAGGCTTCTGTATTAAAACTTCGCTAATTCTTACCCCTTTGCTCCTCCTCACACAATGCACGCCTTTCTCTCACATGCCACTGAAGAACGAACGAAGGAAAGAAACATTGAGAGAGAGAGAGAGAGAGAAAGCAAATCTAGGCATCTCTCTACAAAGCGTATTTTCGCATGCATCGTCGCGGCAAACCAAAGCCTCGAGGCGTATACAGATATATCGATACAAGAGGAGGCCATATGGGGAGGGCGCCAGGTAAACTTCAAGCCGCGCTTTCGCTCGCTTGCATACATCGCCGCTTGACACGGTCAGGGGTCACGACTCCGGGTGGACCACGCCGTGACTGGACAGACCCGGTTCCGTTTCGCCAGCCGGATGAGGGGCCCCCGCTGCATTTATACACGAGGCATTCAGTCGCATACCTCGCGGCCCGATCGGCGCGCGTGCGCTATTAAAAGGACGCCCCGCCACTGCTGCGCGTGACTGGGTTACTTTTCCGGCCTCGTTTCGAGAGCTCGCACATATATATCTGTGGACTCTATCGAAGAGAGTCGCTCGCCGCACGGACTCATACGCCAGTATCGGTGGTCGGAAAACCCCCCAACGGCTGCTCCGTTCTTTTAAAAAAAAAAAAAAAATGTTCTGTATCCCTTCAGCACATTGAAGAAGGGTGAGCAGAAAAGATATGGCGGTTGCAAAGTTCTCTGTCGATATGACTAGATAGGCGGACGTAATTTTGTTCGGAACATAGCCATAGACGTAGTTTTCTTCTTTTTTTTATTTTTTTTATACGGTTTGTGGAGATGCTGGCGAACAAATAAGGCGCCGTCTACTCCTTGACTCCCGAGTGCGACGACCGTTCAGAATGCATGCTGAGACGTACAGACTAATGAAATGAAATGTACTTCTGAATGCAAAGAACAGGCCTACAAAGCACGGACACAAGGGAAGAGAAGTTTCATGTTGTCCACTTCTATTCGCTTGTGTCCGTGCAAAACCAAGGCCGGTCTGGAGACGAGCGCGCGCGCGCCTCCAGACCGGCCTTGGTTCTGCACGCTTGTTTTTTGCGTTATGAATTCTTACCAACTCGCTCATCTTTCTGCCCTTTTAAGCATTATACCTCTGTTTTATACACTGAATCACATTTCATTCGCCAAATTCACATTTAATTAACATCAAATCGCTTTAAGTCGGCTTAATGCGCCTTTGATTCACTTTAACTCTTACTTAGTACACGTAATTCACGTTTCAGTTTTAGTACAAGCCGCATCTCTCCGTCGTCCACTGGTCCCGGGATAGGCCCACCGATGTAATATTGTTGCTCTACATACGCGATGTGTTTTGACCGCGGGCGCAAGACGCCAGGTTATTCATACAGCCGTCAAACAGGTTTGCTGTAAAACGTTACACGCTGGCAGTTTTACATGCCAAATCACGCCAGATGATACGAGGCACGCCGTGTGGTGAAGGACTCCCAAATGAAATTTCACGACGACATATGCGTTAACGTGCAAGGAACTGTGGTCGATACCCATTTTGTCGAAGTGGAGCGGAGCATTAGTGAAGCTATGCTTCGCTCCACTTCGCTATGGGTGAAGACGCCAGCAGGACCTTTAGTGGACCTTCTTCATGTTTATTTTCATATCGGGAACAGCGCTACCAGCCGGGACCGCGCAAATCAAAACTGGTTGGTATATAGTGCCTTCACAATCCTCCACCACGCAGCAGTAGGACATCGCGGAGGCTGACGACAATGCACCAGGTGTCACCCATATCCTTGCGCGCTGAACCACGAGAAACATGACGCGCGTTTCGTCGCCCTTAGAAATGCCATATATGGCGATATCAGGAATTGGCCATACCTGGCTACATATGGCACGCGTGGCCGTATTTGCCCAAATCGCGATATATGGCAATAAATGACCTGCACGAGGAATGCCATGTATGGCTCTGACACGTATCGGGCAAGTACGGCTATACGTATACGAACACGCACCATATATAGCCATATATGTGCAAATGGCCATATATGCATACGTGGCTAATATGGCATGCGTCTGTACTGGCCGTATTTGCTCAATACGCGTCAGAATCATACATGATATTCCTCGTACGTATAGGTCGTTTACTGCTACGTATTCCTCTATTCTTCGTTGCCTTCCTGAACAGCGTTTTCCTTTCAAGGCGCTGGCGCTCTTCCAAGGACGGCAGGACATCGCAGTCGGAGAGGACTTCTGTGCGAGGATCGCAGACCAAGTGGTCTGTCCAGGCTACCCAAAACGAACTTACGTCCCCCACCCTCGTGACAGTCGCATGGACCTGCCTTTCACAATGGAGGAGCTCGAAGCGGCTCTCGCTCTCTGCAGGCGGTCTTCTTCTCCGGGGCCAGATGGTATATCCTACCGAGCCTTATGCAATCTCGGAGAAGCCGCAAGGGGAGAATTGTTGAGCCTCTACAACACGTCTTGGCAAAAGGGCAATGTTCCTGATGAATGGAAGACAAGCCGTTTGGTTCCCCTACTGAAGCATGGCAAATCTCCACTTGATCTTGCCTCGTACCGCCCAATAGCGCTGGCTAGCTGTGTAGGAAAGCTAATGGAACGAATGATCCTTGGCCGCCTGGAGTGGTACCTTGAACACTACAAGATTTATCCGAGCTCCATGGCTGGTTTCCGACGTGACCGCTCTTCCATCGATAATGTAGTGGACCTCGTTTCGTACGTTCAGCACGAAAAGTCCCGTAAGCGATTGTCCGCTGCATTGTTTTTGGATGTGAAAGGCGCATACGACAACGTATTACATGAGGCCATACTCGATGCTCTTGAGACAGTTGGCCTTGGTGGTCGATTATTTCTGTGGGTTGAAAGTTACCTGGCTGCAAGGTCATTCTTTGTGTTGACCGACGATGGCCCGACTACGCGACGCTTTACTAGCAGGGGCGTTCCTCAAGGCGGAGTTCTCAGTCCGACGCTATTCAACCTCGCGCTTATTGGGCTCGCTGAATACCTGCCAACTACTATCAAAATTTCGATATACGCAGACGACATCTGTGTCTGGACTTCGGCAGTCACACGTCCTCAAGTACGTGCGCGGCTTCAAAGAGCAGCAACGTTAACATCGAGCTACTTGTGCAAACAAGGTCTGAACATATCACCAGAAAAATGCGCACTTGTGGCATTCACTCGCAAACTAATGACGCCTTACGTCATATCAATCAATGGGCGGACTATTCCCTATCTCAGAACCCACCGGTTTCTGGGGATCATCATTGACAGAGATCTCTGCTGGAGCCCCCATGTGTCGCACATGAAAAAACGCCTCACCGCAATTTCCCAAATCTTCAAATTCTTGGCTGGAAAAACTTGGGGCATGTCGACAGGAGCCATGGTGGAACTATACAGAGCACTTTTCCTCGGTTTCTTGAGATATAGCCTGCCCGTACTTTCCAACACTTGTAAGACAAATCTTCGCACTCTTCAGGCCACACAAGCTCAGGCACTGAGAACTTGCCTTGGTTTGCCGAGGAGTACATTATCAGAGGCAACTATAGCGATTGCTCGGGACCAACCAATACAAACGCACGTTGCGGTGGAAGTATTGAGAACCCACATCAGGCATTTCGCCCGTGCCTGCTGTCACCACCTCGCAACATTACCGTCAGACAAGCGGAACGCGTCATTCGGCAAAATGGTCTCCAGGTACTCTGCCAAACTTCCGGTAGGCTTCACCGCCGCCGCCAAACCATTGATTCCCCCTTGGTGTCTCATTCAACCTACAGTACACCTTGGTGTGCCAGGAATCAGAAAAAAAGCTGAGCTGTCATCAGTTGCTCTGCAACAATTATCCCTACTTCTTCTACACGAGAGGTATGCCGACAAAGTGCATATTTATACGGATGGGTCTTCGAACCTCCAGTGTTCGTCCGGAGCGGTGGTTGTACCAGCGAAAGCTTCCACCATCAGTTTTAAGACCGACCACCCGACGACATCGACAGCTGCGGAACTTGCTGCTCTGCGTGCTGCCCTTTGTGTAGTAAATGAGGAACCACCCCGACAATGGTCAATCTTTAGCGACTCAAAGGCGGCCTTACAGTCCTTGCTGGCAGCCCTGCGGCGCGGACCATACGAGCAACTGGTGTTGGAGATCAGATCTCTTCTCCATGCATCACATGAGAAGGGACACCACGTGACGTTTCAGTGGCTCCCCAGTCACTGCGGCGTCATTGGAAATGAATATGCTGACAAGGCCGCCAAGTCCGCACTTGAAGGCACAAAAGTTGAGCCCATACCTCTCTCAAGGTCCGACGCTGCCAGGCAACTTCAAGCGATTGCACAGGAGATTACGCTCTCGGTGTGGAGTGCCTCAAGCAGCCAAACAACTCATAACAGTCGACAACACCACCTTCCGTCTTTGCGACATTTTCGATTGCCACCAAAACTCCGCCGAGCAGAGGCCACCGTGCTTTATCGTTTGTGGTTAAGAGTGGCTTTTACGAACTCTTATTCTTTTATGATCGGAATGGCCGACAGCCCTCTTTGTGACACCTGTCGACGTGAAGAGACGCTTCAACACATCATATGCGACTGTCCTCGCTATGACATACAGAGGCAAACATTGGCGTCCACTCTTGCTCCCCTTGGCCTGCGACGGATGTCGGTTGATGCCATTCTGCAGTGTCGGCCACACAAGACATTGCAACTGAAGTTGACAAAGGCGCTGCTGCACTTTTTAAAGACGACGGACTTGCACAAACGACTTTAACAGCGATGTGTGATGTCACGTACCATGCAGGTGCCACTGACTCTGACAATGTGCTATATGTGCACCCTCTCTCTCTCTCTTCCTCTTTCCTTTCACCTTTCAATCTCCCCCGTCCCCTTCCCCTCGTGCAGGGTAGCATACCGGTTGTCCTACACTGGTTAACCTCCCTGCCTTTCCCTCTCTATTTTTTCCTTCCTTCCTTCTATCACGATTTGGGCAAATCAATCAATGAATCAATCAATCAATCAGTATGTTTTTATTTTCGTCCTTCGTTTACACGATAAAACGAAAATAGGTGGCAAGAGAAAAAGCTGCTTAGTCGCAGCTTTTTACGGACACGTGTCATATATAGCCAGGTATGGCCAATTCCTGATATCGCCACATATGGCATTTTTGTAAGGACACTGACGGTGCGCATGCGCACGCCATCTCATGATGAAAAAGGGACATTGCGGTCGCAGGCCGGTAAGAGCGAGGAAGGGCGGCATACGGCGTAAGAGGTTAGAACAGCCCGAAGTGCCGCTCGTCGCACAAGCGCCGTCGAGAGGAAGCGGCCATGGATGAACCAGCGGCGTGCTGCCCCGACGAGAACAAATAAACCGAAAGTCCAGCTAGGCTTACTTCGCCTTCAAATTCCTAAAATATGTATAAGTATCCTCCGTAATCTGTTCTTGTAACAACGCACACCCAACATAGGTCTACAGAGAAGCGGATAATCACTGCCAATGGTGGTATTTGGAATGCAATGGGTTGTTTGAACATCACTGATGTTGGAGAGTATGGGAAGGCGCCGCCAAAATCTGTATATAAGGAAGACGTTTCGGCTAAACACACTTGTGCTCATAATTTTCACTTTCGATAAGGCTGCCAGGACAGCGAGCCACGCACACCACTCGCACCGTATTTTCCCGTAGGAATGTTTGCATGAAGCCATATATCTCCTGCCACCTTCTTGGTGCAGTCAATGTGCACTACAGCGGTCTGTCGTGGAAATGCAAAGCAGTCATATATCGTGGGAGCACAAGCAATTCATCGTGTCACCAGCCGAAGGGGTCCTCTGGTGTGAAAGGCACCGGACCTTAACGCGTGTCGGTCGAGTATTATACGGCAGCGCGCTAACCGATGGTGAGCGCTTGGTGCGCTGGCTTGTTGGTACGCGCCCTGATAAACAGCGCACGCTCACACACACACACACACACACACACACACACACACACACACACACACACACACACACACACACACACACACACACACACACACACACACACACTTTTCCTCTCTCGTGCGTGTCTTACGTCAGGATGAGCTACAGCCAAAGCTCCGTTAGGAGCACTATACGCACGTCCCGCGATATCTACGCGCGCATAAAGACAGCCCAGCCGACCAAAGCACTTCGTGCATAAACACGACAAGGTGCCGCCTGCACGACCCATCCAAGTGGAGGGTCGCCGCTGCACGGTAGAAAGTGTTTGGTCAAGGGGAGGCTGACCATCACCGGGCACCCCCGTTCACCTACGCGTACAGCAGTTCGAGAAGAACGATCGAGCTCACAGTGAACAGAAACGAGGCCGCCGCCGCTTCGAACGTGCATTGGTCACCGGGACACGACGAGGCGATTGAAAGGGAAATGAAGACGACGCAGGAAGGGGGCCTCGCACGTACGCTAGAGAGCGAAAGGGTTGAGTTCACAAGGGCGTGTACACGCAGCAAATAAGTCGTCGAGGCGCGAGTGTACACAACAACCCCTCGTTGAGGGACCTGATCGTCGAAGAAAAAACACAAACGACGGCCGCGATGACGGGACGAGACGGTGAGGGAAGTAAACAAGGAAGAGCCAAGCGGGCGAAACACGAGCAAACTGACCGACCGACTACTTCGTTCTCGCGCCGCTAGGGGGAGGGCGCGCGTCATCTGTTACGCGGACGTCCGCGGTCCAGCAGCAACCAGTTTCCGTCGCCTTTCACGCGCGGGACGCAAGCAGGCATGCATGCAACGTTGGTCCTGCAAAAGCGGCGAAGAAACAAAAGAGCCGAAAACGAAACACAAACAAGAAAGGAAAGCGAGACCCGAGGGGTCAAAAGGCGTGCGGCCCGTATATCTGAACAGAGCTTCACTGCCGGCCGGAGGCTCACGCCGCCGCTGAGCTGGCGGTGGTGTTGGCCCCGTTTCATTTTTTTCACCGTGCACGAACGCCCGAGACGCCCCGGATCACTGGGTCGCTGCCGGCACTGCCGTTGCCTGCTCTCGCTTCTTCTTCTTCTTCACCGTGGTACTCAACAAAGGAGGACACGTGACCCGGAGGAGGCACTGCATACAAGGCTCCCATATGCCGAAGACGCGCTTCCCCTGGTAACGCCGGGCGTGCTTGTGCATAATTTAAGTCCGGAAACTTTTCGAGCTTGGGGCCAACTGCGGTTGGTATCGGTGTGGCCGTTCTTCCTGTCCCTTTCACACGACGAACCTTTTCTTACCTTCTACATACTACTACTACTACTACTACTACTACTACTACTACTAGTACTACTACCACTACTACTACTACTACTACTACTGCCCCTTACTGTTAGGCTTTGTCTTTTCTGAACTCCGGGCCATGACATCGCCCTTTAAGTGCACAAGCGCAAAGGCTTCTTACGTGCTTGCGGGCACAAATTAAACTAGGGTTGCTATTATTAATGCCACGAGATTCCAGTGGCGCACGCGCTGATGTAGCTGAACGTCACGGATACGATTCGATCACTGCCGCTGCGATCACGCTTTGTACAAGCGTACAAACAATCCTCCTTGTGGGGAATTCTCCCACATCTCCGTCATCCCTTACCACAAACATTATAGGTGTAGCTGTACCATTCCGGAACTATATTCTAGAGCGCTACGGTTGCACCTTCTGAGGGACCCGGTTTGTCAACGCTTCTCCGGATCTACCCACTATGACATCAGTCATCAACCTGCACTGCACGCTTTCCAAGATAATAATCTACAAAATTTACGTCATCTGCTACTATTGATAGGCAACCGGCTCGATGCGCAACGATCAAGGAGCATTCGAAGTGGTCTACGGCGTCAGCGAACGTCATCGGCGGTTACATCATTGCTGCGTTGTGTACACACACTCGATTCGCATCTCCGTAGAATACAGGTCGGAGCTGAGTCAAGCATGCCGACTGCAAGCTACAGAGAAACGAAGAGGAAGTTAGGGAGGAATGGACGGACAAACGAACACTTTCGAGTCTCAACAAAAGGTCTACAAAACTTGTCTCGTGAACGGCCTAAGTTGAATTCCCTCCTAGGCACTTAAACGACTGGTATGGCTTCACGACTCGCGAGGGACACCGAAGAGTTACCGCGTGACATTAAGGTCAAATGAGAAAAAGTAAAGCGTTAGGCGCGACGGTCCCAGCGACGAGCGACACCAGACTACGAAACTTAGGCGAAAGGCCCTACATACGGCGCATAGAAGGCAGAGGCGTGGCGCCGTTGCCTCACAAACGCCGCACAAACGCCACGCACTGTTCTTGCACGACACATTAGCGATGCGAAGGACGGCATCCAGCGCACCTCTTTCTTTCTTTCTTTCTTTCTTTCTTTCTTTCTTTCTTTCTTTCTTCTTTCTTTCTTCTTCATTTTTTCGGCTTGAGCTGTTGAGCTGATGTAATGACGTAACTAAAAGGGCACAAAGCGTGCCTTGACCCTCGAGGCGAGGGGTCACAAGGGCCCGCGTATAGACCACATAAACCACTGCCGGCTTCTCAGCATCAGTGCGCGCAGCAACGACAAAAGGAACTCGCAACGCAGTAACGCAATACGAAAGCTTTAGGCATACGCTGAGAACAACCGACTTAAACCAGGCGAGGTTATCGTTAAAGGGACACTATTCATTGTCCGCCTCCCCTATGCAATGCGATAAGGGAATAATAGTCCACATGAGCCAAAAACATGGCAAAGAAAGAAAGAAAGAAAGAAAGAAAGAAAGAAGAAAGAAAGAAAGAAAGAAAGAAAGAAGAAAGAAAGAAAGAAAGAAAGGTAAGCACATATACAAACAAACCAGGAATCAGAGAAAAACGTACGCATACGGTGGAAGAACTACGTTGTACACACGTATCGCTGCAACACTTACAGAGAAGCTGCAGGATCGGGAGCATTATACGATTAAGATTTCACCAAGAGTACAGTAAGCGACTTCACCAGGAAGAATATAACCAAAGGCAGACATGCATGGATCAACTTACTCGACAACGTGCGATCCGACTGGGAATTCGATGTGCCCAGGGCTTGGATATAACTATACAAACTTTCATTTTTTGTCGCCAATACACTGTCTGTCCCCCAAACGTTTGCAGATGACAGTCCATATGTATGCGCATAGGGCGCGGTTGGAGGATGCACCCTCGTTATAACAAAGTTGCAACATGGAAACCAAATTACCTCGTTATGTCCGATATTTGTTGTAACAGAAGAGATAAAGTCGCCGCTAACAAGTCGGCAACCTTGATGGAATGAAAAACGCCCTAATTGATTGATTTCTAGGTTTTACGACCCAAAACTTCGATTTGATTATGACAGACGCCGTGGAGGAGGGCTCCAGAAATTTCGACCATCTGGGGTTCTTTAACGCGCACTGACATCGCACAGTACACAGAGGCCTGAACATTATCGCCTCAATCGAAATGCAGCCGCTGTGGGATGGATTCGATATCGCGACCCTCGGATCAGCAGCCGAGTACCATAGTCACTAGACCACCGTGGAGGGGAAGAAACGCCCTAGTCCAGCATTCAAACCCCATATAAATGAGGTAATTAATGCTTAGCTGTCTACACGTCGCATTGAAAAACTAACAGAGCAGAACACGAGAAACTGAAATTACAATTGAACAAAGTTGGCTTGACAAAGTAGGCCTGTGTTCGCATATATCTGAAGAACGATGCCAGCTCCGTCGGGTGGGTTTTCACAGCACAGCGCAGAATGAAGTAGTGTTCCGCAGTGCTCATGCACGAGAAGGCCTTTTGTACTTCAGCAGTCCTGGTCGTGGTTGTGAGCGCCATTGTTACAGCCGATATCACGGACTGCTGCGGTTTTTTCCGGCTTCGTTACATCAACAAGAGCAAAAAGAAATGTCAATAAAATCAAGCGTGACCAACCAAACTTCTCATTTAGTACGCTATAACCCAATCATTCACCATATCAATGTTCGTTATAACGAGGTACAACTAAACACTGATGTCGCTGAGGGGTCAGGAAAGGTGTAGTCTAGGGTGCCCGATGTACAAGAAATGCAGTTCACAACAGGAGCGAATTGGGCCTCTCTTTGTCCTTTGCTCCTTTTTACATTCTTGAGCCATTCATAGTGTGACGTACCAGCAGGGCCAAATTTCTCTGTTGTAGCGAATTGCCGTGCCGTCACGGAGGACTTGGGACGAACATTCGTCAAGCTCCAGACAAAATGTGCATATATACACACGTCGGCTTCAAACGCGCGGATGTGAATCACTGCGGAAGCAATTTTCCCTTCACACTTTTGTCTACCGTGGGACATGAGATGGCCGACCGCCTGTCGGACGTGGACGGTGATGACATTATTATAAAGCACAAGGCGGTCGCGGGAAAGAAGAGAGCCCGGAAGCAATTCGTCGGCTCCCCACCGTGGCGTACCAGGTCGACACCGCTGGGAAAGGTATCGCCGAAGTCACCAGTTCAAGGAGTGCACGTGAGGAGGCTGTGACGCTGAGGGCGGGATGTGTGCCCAGTCACTTTTTTACGAGCGGCTCGCGCGATGCCTCGCACTAGCACTTTCGAAGTCTTAGTGAGAAAAACCAAGCGGAAGCATCCATTCAGGCTTCGAGACCCATGTCTTAGACGCCTTATTAAAGACGGTAGAGCAAGAACCTTCCATAAGATGAAGCCATGGCGCTGAAGTAACAAGGACAAGGAAGACGGCAGGACAGGCGCATGTCCGGTCGTCTTCTTTGTTATATTGTCACTTCGGCGCTATGGCTTCATCTTATAGAACAAACCAGTCCAAAAATCTGGGCTGTGGTACCTTCGCTGTTGCTGTTTACGGCTTCACTTTAATAACTGCGAGATTTAAACAGACCTTCACATAGCACTCAAGAACGCTTTAAAGCGAAAGCATTATACATATGCGCCATGAACCGCTAAATGCGCTGCCTGTCCCGCGTTAACATACGATGGCAAGAGAAGTGACACGACTGAGTGCGACATCGGGTGGGTTATAGCGGTCAAATCGAAAATACGGTTGACATGCTCAGAATCAGCCGGCCCACTTCTACGAAGTGAAGAAGAGTCGATAGTTGGGCGCCTAAATAATACCGACAGATGCTATTAAAAACGAGCTGGCCCGCTCCCAGAATTTTATGGGCAACAGCGGAAATCGACGTGTGAAAGAGATAGACCGCCGACGACGAAGAGGAACATGCATGCGGTTTCAGCACGAAGTCTATCTATACGTTTAATCTGTAACTGTCCACCAAGCGGACTGTCCATTTTAGGCGTCGCTGACTGCCCACATCTCGAGAACACGCGGTGACCACCAAAGGCTTCCACTTTATCCGAACCCGTCATTCGACGTGAAGAACGGAATAGGGGCTTCAAGGCGACGAGCATAGATTCGCTGCTCGTCACTCGACTCTCGGAGACCGTGCATAAAGTGTCCGATTCTTTGATGACGCCAGGCAGAACGAGACATATCTACTAGGTGGACAGTTCCAAAATCGCTTCCCAGGACACCACATGGCTGCGGACATAGCGTCCGTGCCCGTGTCCGGTTTTCTGTTATTTGCGTCTCGTTGGACAGGTGCTGGAATGAGCTTCACGCCATCAGGAGTTGCACCTGAGGGCCAGGTTTCCTCGATAACATGTTCTTCAGGCCTTCCTTGTCCGGACATACGACGTAACGGGCCCGAAGCAGCGACCATTAGGTGTGAACAGCAGGAGTTTAAATTTTCTGTCACGCAGTGTGCCCTCCGTAGAGGGAAGCAACCATGAGACACACAACATTGATGAAACATGAACCAAGTCCAAGAAAATGTTTCCTTAACACCCACTCCGCCCGCGTACTTCGTGCTTAATTGATGGCGCGTCAGAACAGCCGCAAACTAACGAACCAAGGTTTCAATCGCCGAGCCAAACGACAAGCGTAACAACAAGACAGGCGTCATTCAAGAAAACACCAAGTACTGTCGCGACGCCAAAGGACACAGTGTTGGCTAGACGAGACCCACCTGCGTCAACTCGTCTTTTCATTGGACTCTCGTTTCCGCTTCGGGGTGCTACGCTACACTCGCGACCCGTCGAGGCCATCTACTGCGCGGAATTCTATTAGTCGGCCACCATTGTGCCGCTGCAACGGCGCGTCTGTAACCGCTTCCTATACGGTGATATCATCAGGGGGTAACGGAAGAGAAAGCCAAAAGAAAATGCGCACATTATACACCATAGCCAGCACGTGCCACCTGCGCACACAAGCGCGCACGCGTGTGCACACACACACACACACACACACACACACACACACACACACACACACACACACAACACACCCGTCGCCACACTTTCACCCACGCCAGCGTCGAGCCAGTTCGCTGGTTCCGCTAAGCCACCACAGAGTTCCTCTGAAAAGACCCAGCGCGTCCCGCTCGACAGGGCTTGCACAAAGACCCAGTCACTCTGAAATCACAGGAAATGTCACAGCGGATTGCATGGCCCGCGCAGCTCATCAACAGAACGATATGTCACTCTTACCTCCAACGGCGAGTGATGCACGATGTAATCTGAACGGACTATGCAAACGCTTGTCCGAGGAAACTTGGTTTTTAGATGGTGCACAAAACTCGCGATTGTTCAATATAGATCCTGGAATGACGTTTCATATTCCGTTTGGGATTAACCGATCTGTGGAAACAGTAATTCATAGGTTACGACTAGGTACTGCCTATACTAGGAGCTTCCTTTATAGGATAAGGAGAAATGACAGCCCCACCTGCTCATGTGAAGAGGCTGAAGAAGACATAGAACATCTTCTTCTTCATTGTAAAAATTATCATGCCCCACGCAAAAAACTTCTACAGACATTAAATAATCTGGACAGACGCCCACTGTCATTAGCGAAAATTCTGGGCCCTTGGCCTACACAGAAATTACAGTACGCCGCGGCACGAGCACTCGTGAACTTCTTAGAGGACTCAAGGATACCGGAAAAATATTAACCTGCATCATGTTGGGGCCTGCATCGCAATTATTATGAAGCACTAGGGGTACATATTTCCTGTATCTTCTACATGTTCCTATATTTGTCACTAGCAATTAAGAGACAGTCTACATGCGCTATGTGATCATGTTGAACTTGACAGTGTGGACGGTACTGATGTGTGGACACTGGAAACTTATGAATGTCTTCTTTAATGGACAGTTGTACTGGAAGAGTGACCCTACATGTGTGATGTGATGTGATGTGATATGTGTACTGGAAAAGCGACTCTATATGTGTGATGTGATGTGATACATGTGTCCGTGCCCGAGTACTTGTATTGATGAACTTTGATGAAGTGTACGTACCTTTGTGTTGTAAGCCACCCTGTAAGAGAAGAGGAGTAGCCGGCGCCGCACATGGGCACCAACCTCTCCTTAAATTACATTTATTAAAAAAAAAAAAAAAAAGACCCAGTGCAGGTCACAGTGTGTACTATACAGACTCGCCCTGTAGAACGTGTAACCCGGGATGGCCGGCCGTTGAAACTCGGTTTATATATATGTTGTCCTCGATTTTTCGTTCCCGGGTCTGCCATGGACCTTGGCCGACATGAACTCGACAATAGCGGAGATCGACTTCGAAGTAACACTCAGGTATCCCGACTCGACGACGTTTGCCGAGATGTTTTCAAGGCCGTTGTCAAAACTGTAAAGCCCTACCGTCTGGCACATGAACCCGGATGGTGCCTAAGAGTCAAGACTGCCTCGACAACCACAATCAAGAACAGTAGAAACATAACATTCATCCGCGTTTACATGTGCGCATTCCAGTAAGTCGGGCTTGGTCAGCGTACTCAAGCGCAGTAGGACAGGCTGATGATGCTTCTGCAGTCGTTCATCCTGAACGCCGAAAGCTTATACATAAACACGAGTGACAAATGTCGCAGCGACAAGCGGACCATATACGCGCTGTTACGTCAAGCCGACTGGAACAGGTCCAGTCAGCTTGCAACAAAACATTAGTTTGAACAAGTTGGCTCATGCTCTATATACCGCTTGCTCATGCCGCGATCGTCTATACCTCTATAGCACTCGGCCGCTGATCCGGGGGTCGCAAATCGAATTCCGGCCGCCCCGGCGGCTGCATTCCGATGGAGGCGAAATGTTGTGGCCAATGCACGTTAGAGGACCCCAGATGGTCAATATTTCCGGATCCCTCAACTACGGCGTCTCTCATAATCATATCGTGGCGTTGAGACGTTAACCCTGAGACTGATATTATTACGCTTTACCTCTTGAAAAGCAGCGCAAAAAACACTAAGAAGACAATACAGCAATAGGAGCGCAAGATCTTCCCATGCCTTCTCGTCTGGTTTCTTGCGAGTCAGCGTGCCGGACCGGAACTTGTGTACGTCACATTTATGTAACCACCGGTATTGACCGGCATACGAACAGTATGCATAGACGATAAGAAGGAAACAGAATCGAACGGAACAAACCAAACAAAACGTTTACGACGCATATCGGCCCATCAACGCATCGGCCGCGACGGCGGCCATTCGAAGACCGCGCGCACATACCATCGCAGACACTGGAAGTGCGCACTGCAATGCAGTGCCGATCTCTTCAGACGTCCAAGTGGTTCGAGCGAGATAGGGAGCAGCGAACGCGGAGGCCTCGGCGAAAGATCTGGATGCACTCTTGTATGCGTGGCTCGCTGCGGCGACGTATATACCTGTGAACTGTATACGGGCCTTTGCCTCGGGCCCTTTGTGATCCGACAGCGGTAAGCGGCGCGGGTGAAAGCTAGAGCGTGCACGTTCCTTCGTCAAGGGTATACACACACACATAGAGAGATAGAGAGAGAGAGCGTGTCGTTGAGGGACAATGGCCGCCACGCCAGCGGCTGAAAAGACATCAGCGCGGCCGCACTTCCGGCACCATACTCTCTCGGCAGGATGGATGGATGTCCGGCCATTGGATGCGGCGCGACTCCGCCAATTATCGGTCTCGCCGTAGCGCGCGCGAGAGAGAGTTTGTGTATAGTGTATTTGCGCGCTAACGAAGAACTGGCAGCGCTGCAGACAAATGAATGAACAGAAAGGGACGATTTTATGTAAGGTCCGTGGACGGTGGGCGCCATGTTGGGCTGCTACACGAACGATTTCCCAGTTTTGTATACGCCGTGACGTCGAAATAGTAACGTCGTAACACATCGCCCCGCCACGGTGGTCTAGTGGCTAAGGTACTCGGCTGCTGATCAGAGGGTCGCGGGATCGAATCCCGACCGCGGCGGCTGCATTTCGATGGAGGCGAAATGTTGAGGCCCGTGTGCTGTGCGATGTCAGTGCACGTTAAAGAAGCCCAGGTGGTCGAAATTTCCGGAGACCTCCACTACGGCGTCTCTCATAATCAGAAGTGGTTTTGGGACCCTAAACCCCACAAATCAATCAATCAATCGTCATAACACAACGCATGAATATGCAGAAGGAAAGCAGAGAAGGCAGATGCAACCGCATGCATTAAAAAAAAGACCGCCACCAGACGGCACACGTGTAGAGACACAAAAAATTTTACGATAATTCAAAGGGAAGCGCTTTACTGTTTGAGGCAAGGTCCGGTTGCCTGAGAACCCGAAGTTACAGAGCGAAATTCAATAAAGAAGGGGATACATGTACGTGCTGTGGAAAAGCTAGGGAAACGACAGACCATATTTTGATTGAATGTACAGATGTCCAACCAGGTGTAGCTGTGGACACTACCCTACAGGAGGCCATGGGTTTCAGGAGTAACAGGGGAAAGCTGAACATGCCGGCGATAGATATAAGTAAAAGGCGCTTAGAGCATTGGTGGCGCAAAAGTATGGAGCAAACAAAAGCGAAAGGTAGTTCGGGTAAGATTGTTTCATCACAGAGGAACGATAATAGATAAAATAAATAGACGAAGTAAAAAATTAGTTGTGAAAATATGTGTGATTCGCGAAAAGAAATGGTTGTAAACGAAAAAGAAATAAAGCTAGAGCTTGGTGGCCCGGCCACCGCCCCGTTATAAAGGGGACGCTCCTAATATCCATCCATCCATCCCCTGTACCGACCAGTATAGAGACCACCCCTGGACATGCAGGGACCGTCATCTCCAGAGTGCTGAAACGCCAGCGAAAGGCTACCGTGTCATACCATAGGAGAGATTCTTGAAGTCACGGGAAAGTAGAAAGGGGGTGGGGAGTGCACGATAACTGTCTCTCCGGAGAGGACACCTCAACCGGTACACTCAAGGGGAAGGGGGTATGAAAGAATAGAAAGGAGGAAAGAAAGTTCAAAGTACGAGGAGCACACACACACCATGACTAGCCGGGTCAGAGTCAACCGTGCTACCATAAGAGTCGCGAGGTTGTCGCTGTAATGAGGGTGAGAAGGCTGCCTAGAAAGCGTGGCATGTAGACAGTGAGAGAGGGGGGAAAATGCCGCCATTTTTCTGGATATCCATGCGTCTTCGATGAAGCATCGACGTCACATGCTAAAGTTCCGCCAACGTTGAAGCCTGAAGTGATTGTATAGGCTCTCTTGAGCCTACATACGGTAACGTACAGTTCATCATGCGCTGGCCCTACGACGCAGTGGCCGGGACATGCCGCTGGTATGCGATTGCGGCACAACACGAGCAGTGCTTGAAAAAAAAAAAACCTACACAGCGGCTTAGTAGAGTCAACAGGAAGTCGCCATCGCCGTTTAAAGGGGTCGTGAAAAGAATATGAAAATTCCCGGTCGTAATTTTCACTCCTTCAATATGATTTCGACAAGCCGATTCCGAAATATTTCGGCGAAATATTCAGTGCACATTTAATAACGCCCGTTCGAAACGTCAGCGTTCTTGCGTTCCCGAAACGACTATGCGACACTACCGGACGGCATGGTACTGTTCGGTGACGTTGCGGTAAGATATCTTTAAGTACAAAAGTATAGTGAACTCGCGTT
Source organism: Hyalomma asiaticum (assembly GCA_013339685.2). Taxonomy (NCBI): domain Eukaryota; kingdom Metazoa; phylum Arthropoda; class Arachnida; order Ixodida; family Ixodidae; genus Hyalomma; species Hyalomma asiaticum. The sequence goes on along the minus strand of CM023491.1, from coordinate 42,938,733 downwards.
TGCTCTAAGAGAATCGATTTACTTGAAAGCTAGAAAGAGAGAAAATACTTTGGAACCGTGCGGTGCCGCCATTCGGAAGCAAAGCTGCAGAACGGTTTGTTTTCCCATGGCCTCCAAGGGCGCGCCAATCTCGGAGGTCTGCTGGCTACTAACATGACGCCAACTGCAGAGTTGAGGGGAACGCGCGCAGTGAAACCGAGACCGCGTTTTTTTGTCGCTCTAAATCAACCCCCACGATGCAACGGAACAATGCGTATTGTCGACTGGAGGGTAAGGATCCCGAATACGCACTTAGTACAAAATCTTCACAAAACGTTTCACGACCCCTTTAAGAACGAGAGGAAACACTGCACCATACTTTCGCAGACGATTCCGGCAGATTCAGAGGGCCATTATCTCATTTTTAACAACCATACTTCATAATATCCGCACAAACTTTCCTCCTTTCTGTATTTTCCCCCGTACCGAGATAACGTAGCTCTCCAGCTTCCGGCAACGGAGACTCGATCTGCGCACCGAGAACTCCCTTCCAGGCCACTAGATGCCCTAAACATTTAAAGCGAGGCCGTTACAACAGTGTCCCGAACAGGGGGTCGTCGAGCGACCAGTACTGCATGTACACGCTCAATTTACTGCCAAGCACCTCGGGTGAGAGAGAGAGAGAGGGAGATTCTCCAGCCAGGCATTCCTGCGTTTTCGGGGGGAGCAATTCCAGAGATGCCCTACAGTCTCCATCGTACCATCCCCCTCTCCTCCAATCAGAGCTCGGATTTTCTTAAAAAACCGGCACGGCGTGCTGTGTAATTCGCCCTTTCTACGATGGGACCCAAAAACCTTTCCAAAGAGAAGAAGCGTACCGCGCTCCTTGTAAAGCGCCGGCTACACATTACAACGCTGTATAGACCACTGCCATATCGCAGCCACTTTCCTTTCCCCCGCGCGATCTCGAAAAACTCTCCTCGCGCCATTAACTTCGTCCGGGACAAACACACTTCGCGAACGCTGTAGCGCGTCAAACGCGGCTGGATACACAAAAAGCGGGAGGGGGCCAGCCCGTCTTTGCAGCGTGAGTATAATACGCATAGCTTTCTCCGCAGCTGCGCGCAGTATATCCTCCCCATAAGCGTGTACACTTCCAGCATCTTCTTTCTTTTTTCTCTAAGCCGGTCGTTCGTTCATTAGTCCTTAACGGCCAAATCATCCGGCCCGTTAACCACTCGTCGAGCAGCGCGAGCTGCTTTCCGCCGCTAACGCGACGTCTCTTCTCCCCCTCCCCCACCTCTCTCTCTCTCTCTCAGCCTCCAATCTCAACCAGGCGTGCCTTTCGTGCCAGGTTTGTTGGGTGTTGCGCGTGCAGTGTGTGTGTGTGTGTGTGTGTGTGTGTGTGTCGTGGTCATGCACTATAAGCCAAAGCGCAAGCCGCACTGACGTACTTCACTCAACCTAACGAAGGGTAAAAAAAAAAGAACAGCCCGTTAAGCACGCGCTATGTGTCCTCCCTCTAACGACGCCATCCGTCACCGCGAGGGGGCGATGCGAGCGCTTGGGGCTCTTCCCCCATCTCGCGTGAGCCGATCTCGGAAAATGTAATATATATATATATATATATATATATATATATATATATATATATATATATATATATATATATATATATATATATACAACGCGCGGTGACTGACTCACGTTGCAGGTCGGCTACTTGTGCTTGGAAAACATATGGGGTCAAATTATACTAAAAGGTAGATAGGCTGATGATGATGATGATGATGATGATACTAAAGGCGCGATACGTAGTATATGCTATGCACGGCCACCACTACCCAAGAGCAGCCAAAAGTTAGCGAAAATTAATAACTAGTCGCGGAATCAAGGAACCTCTCAACGTCGCCTATAAAAATCAGTGACAGTTTCTTAACGGCGATTTTTTCGGAAAATCAATTAACGTTCCGTTGTGCTTACTGTATCTATTATATCGTCCCGGTACATGAGGGTGGACATATGGCACAATCGGCGGCCTGATCGGAGCTCCAGGAGGGCGATCGGGATGGAAGAGGACCGAAGAGCACTCTCCACCGCTTGTGAGGATGCGGTTGTCACGGCAACCCACAATATTGCCCGCAATATTACGTTGATTACAGTTCCATATTTTATATGAGCCCATTTAGGGCGTACTAACCTGACTCCACGTGTTCTTTTCTCTCTCTCTCTCAAATTTTAACCGCGGGAATGATGCAACCAATACGCCGCGCTTCTGCAAGCGTCGCTTATGCCCTCAAGAGTACTTCGAACTAAAAACGCTATCAAGCTAACAGCGAGCCAAATACACCATTACCAATACACAGCTCGAAATGAAAAGGCATCACCGCTGAAATGTCAGCAGTCGCGTTGCAAGGCTCTTCTAGGGTTGTATCTCGATTAGTACTCGAATAACGTTTTGGTCTGAAGCTTTAAGATAGCACCCACTGAATGATGTAGTAGCAAAACTTATCGCCTGCCTTCACTACTGGAACAAGAACATTGACCTGTGTTATGTGGATTTCGTTGATTGATTTGATTGATTTGGGGTTTAACGTCCAAAACCAGCTCTGATTATGAGAGACGCCGTAGTGGAGGTCTCAGGAAATTTCGACCACATGGGGTTCTTTAACGTGCACAGACATCGCACAGCACACGGACCTCAACATTTCGCCCCCATCGAAATGCAGCCGCCTCGGCCGGGATTCGATCCCGCGACCTTCGGATCAGCAGCCGAGGCCACCGTGGCGGGGCATGTGGATTTCGTCCAAGCAGCGAAGATGCGGCAATGTTTTCCAGCAGTACGTATGGATGAAAGAAAAGTTACAGGAAAATAAACAAAAGGAAGCGTAAAGAAGAGGATATGGCAGAAAATCAATTAAGAATGCCGAAAGTCCAGCGCAATTTCCAGACAATGGAGACAGATGTACAAACTTCTGACACGCGCAATTTCGTGATTAAGATGAATCGTCCCGAAACGTGCTAGGTTTTTTCTTGACTTTTTTTACATACACGCTGTTCTAAATGATAACAAAAATAATAAATAATTAGGTCTCAAATCACGCCGTCGAAACGAACAGCCAACAAAGATGCGTCGACACTTCGAGGCGGAACCACCATCGAACTTTCTCTAACCAAATGAATGAATGATGCGTCAACGCATACCGCGTCGGTGTGACAGGACTTCACGCAATTTTCAGTGTTATGCGGATGGTCTTGGTACTCCTTACATGCATTCTTTTTTAAATCCTGTGTCTTCACTCAGGTTTCACATAATGCTTTCAACGTCTCCTAAAAGTAGTATATTAAGAATGAACCAGTGAATTCTTTCAATTCGCACAAAATCCAAAGGATTTTGTGCAGTCGGGTTTGGGCAGAAGTGGCTAGCAAACTTGCCCTATAAGCAGCCATCTAGAAGAGACACAAAATATAGCAAGATCGCACTCGGCGATATTCAAAATTACATATACCATTCATAAACACGCCCATACGCAGATGAAAGAGAAATCGAGCATTTGTTTCCAAGGGGAACGTGTGGGTGGTAAGAATACATTACAAAAAATATGTAAAGCTGCAGTCTGGTAAAGATTTATAGATTAGTTTGGTATAGTATTGCAAAATGATTTATACTATATAACTTCACTTTATGGCAATTCGAAAGGACGAACAAAGCCCATGCACTCGCTCGAATCTTCGACTTGCTTCAGGAACCAAACAAAAGAAAACAACTAATAAATAACGCACAGCTGCGCAAACGGTCGCTCCAGAGGTTTTATATCTCCCTCAATAGGCGGCCTTTTTTCGAGAACCTTTTGTGAGACACGCAATGGGCCTCGCATTACCCCACCCGAGGGCGACTGTATTCCGCCGAAAATAGCGATATATACCGCGCCAGCATTCCAAAAACGGGTTACCGCGGGAACAACACCACTGCGTGAAATACTGCCTCCCCCAGTGCGCCCGTCACTACCAGCACCCTTTGTGAACTGATGAATACATGAGGCTTATACATATATATATATATATATATATATATATATATATATATATATATATATATATATATATATATATGTGTGTGTGTGTGTGTGTGTGTGTGTGTGTGTGTGTGTGTGTGTGTGTGTGCAGAGAGAGAGAGATTTAGCCATATATAACTCAGATTCTGGCCATTTTGTATAAGACAAACAAACATACAAAAATAAACAAAATACGGGTGATAAAGCTTAGTGGTTGAGGTGTGCGGGAAAGTGCCACTACGCCCCGCGTAGCTTTCTTCGCGGCCAGTACACTTACCAAAACGGTCGAGGACAAAGATAAGAAAAAAGAAGCGAGAAGAAAGATAGTCAGAGCGAGATAAGGGTAAAGAATGTATAGGGCGTCAACTTTCCAGAAAGGCGCGCACGCACCCCTATAGTTCTTTGCGGGCACGAGATGCATTGCCGGCCATTCTGCGACTTCACGTCCAGAACTGTTTTCGTGCGTTTTCGTCTAATATGGTGCTGGACCATTTAAGAAGCCGAGATCCTCGAGGGACGCATTTCAAGGCATCGCAATTCGCAGCGAGAAGTCGATCACTCCTTTTGTCAGTGCACAAATGTAAATAAACGAGTGAGTGAGTGAGTGAGTGAGTGAGTGAGTGAGTGAGTGAGTGAGTGAGTGAGTGAGAGTGAGTGAGAGTGAGTGAGTGAGTGAGTGAGTGAGTGAGTGAGTGAGCGAGCGAGCGCGTGCGTGAGTGAATTAAATCGGTAAGTAAACTGGTAAATTAATGGATAAGAAAAGAATCATTCGACGATTATCGCGGAATACGGAAGAGAAATGCATTAGTGTTGCCTTTACTCTCATTACCTGGGTACCGAACATTAGCCGACGGCGTTGACATTGTCCGAGTAAATACAAAAGGACCAGCCACAAAGAAACCGCGGTCACAAACTCGGCCACAATCGTTTTGTTTCCCGGGGATTGCCTTTATCACTTTATTGTCAAGCGCCACTTATCACTTTATAATCGTTTGGCGCATGCCACGCATTAACATGCGTGCTGCTTGCTACTGCCCGAACGGCGCCCACTGTTGTACGAACCTTGCATGCCTGCCTCTGCGTATATTTTGAGTTCCTTCCCTGCAGACTACACGCGAACACCAGTGATACCACTAGCACCAAACGCACTCTATCGCATGTTTAGTTTAGTTATCTCTTTGTTACACAGAATGAGCAGTACGAGCTAGAGGCATTTTGCCTCACAGGGGCTCTTACTCCTATGCGCATTCGGCGTGCATGTACACGGCCGTCCACTTTTAGGGTGAACACGGCTCCCCGTGGCCGCGCTCCGCGCAGCGCCAGCACGGCCGGTGCGGCGGCGCATCGAAGCAAACGCGGCGCAGGCGCACAGGGACCTAGGGGAGGTGCTTCGCGTCGTCTGCTACAGAGCGGGAGCGCGCCTTCGCTGTGAAGCACGTTTCACTGAGCGAAGGCGAGCGAGCGCCCGAGGTAGCGTCGCGAGAATGCGCGCTTCACTAATTGGAGCATTTTCCGGCTAGTTTTGTCTGCAGATTGTGCACAGCCTGCTTAGTCACGCTTGAACAGGAACGAGCTTCTCAGCAGGTAGCCGACTTAGCTGTATTTTTTTTTGTTATTGTTAGTGATGAGGGTAAAAGAACAACGTCATTTTTCACGCACTCTTTATTAGGCCCGGGCTATTTTACGGCGACAGCTGTTCGTGCAGTGCATCCAGAGTAACCCATCAGGCACGATCTTCGTGATTTGGATCCTGACGTCACGGGTGTAGCGCGCTGTTTCGCCCATCTCTGGATTATATAACCAATTTTGATAATAGACCTAAGAAAGTGACCGACACCCTGGGCGATTCCATTTGCAGTTTTAAGTGGCCGCTTCACCATCTCCGATATAACTCGCTGGGGATAGTTCTGCAGAAAGAGATCTACTATGTGCCGCCTTTTTTTTTTTAAGGGCTCCCTCGTCATGGCTACTTTCCGAAAGTGCGCTGCGGAAATGAAGCAGTCCTGCACTGTTATAGCGTTTATATTGCCGAGGTCCTATAACAACCGGCAACCGAATAAAAATCTATTTTCGAAAGCTGATAAGATAATGTTCATGCAAGCCGACAGAAATGCTTTCAATCTACAACCTCTGGCGTGTTTCGCTTTCACAAATGCAAAGATTTTTCACTTGTGGGCGGCCAGGCACTTGATTGGGCAGCCGTTGGCAGCAGCGTGTCAGCATTGTAAGTTGATAAGAGATGGTCGCGTCGCTTAAGCGAAAAAAATAAGGGAGCGTGGTGATAGGTCGGGCCAGCGCCCATAAGCATTTCTTTTGAAAGGTAAACGGTCTGACCTGACCCATCTGGGTCCGGCCGCGTTGGGGTTTCGAAAATGGCCACTCCGTTCGCCTACCACCGTCAACTGGTGGGCCACCCTTTAGATCATCGTGGCCGCGTTAGCTCTACACACGGGACGGTGACTTCCCCACGACCTCTACAGCATGACTTGTTCGCGGCCAGCGTTCCTTTGCCGATATTCATATTTGGGTTTTACGTACTCAACTAAAAGGGGGCAGGGCCCCTTTCCCTCACTACAAAAAAAGATTATTCATCATACTAAATTTATCTGGCGCTCACCCTTAATGGCGTTTATAACGCCGATGCCATGCATCTCTTTGGGACATGTACCCCAAAATTAACAAGTTATTAAATTTTAGGGAAAATGTGCATATGGCCTCTTGAAAAGGTGAATGAAGTGGAAGCGAATAACGCCTTCCTTACTCGGCGAGACGCAATGTAAGCTATAGGAAACACACACTTCCATTATAGATTTTCCACTCCTACAACCTGTTCATACTGACAGAAACGGCTTTCGAATGCTGCGTGCATTGATTTCAAAGATAAAAAAAAAAGAAGAAAGAAATGTCTGCGCCACTTATTTTACACGAGCCAGCGATGTTGCCGAAGAACTGACCGACGATTCCTCCAAATGAGAATGCTACTTCTTGAGTCAGGTACGCATCAGCGCCGCTTGGGCGATTTTACTTAAAGTATGAACACAGAAATGAATAGCATGTTTTATTCGATCCAGAAAGATGCAAATTGGTCGTAAATTACTGCAAATTCAGTTCCTATGCCAGAGAGAGCAGTTTTCTACATCACGTAACGCGATTCACACGCTTAGAACCGACACTAACACGCCAATAAGGAAGCCGCTGAGCAACGGAGTTACTGTCGAAATACTCCGTTTTGCCCTCCTTAATGGAAGAACCGATGACAAACATGATAAAATATATATGCACGATCGGAAAATCGCCCTCTGAATTTGTGGTAACTTATGGCGGGTGTCGGTCACTTTCTTAGGTCTATTATCAAAATTGGTTATATAATCCAGAGATGGGCGAAACAGCGCGCTACACCCGTGACGTCAGGATCCAAATCACGAAGATCGTGCCTGATGGGTTACTCTGGATGCACTGCACCAACAGCTGTCGTCGTAAAATAGCCCGGGCCTAATAAAGAGTGCGTGAAAAATGACGTTGTTCTTTTACCCTCATCACTAACAATAACAAAAAAAAATACAGCTAAGTCGGCTACCTGCTGAGAAGCTCGTTCCTGTTCAAGCGTGACTAAGCAGGCTGTGCACAATCTGCAGACAAAACTAGCCGGAAAATGCTCCAATTAGTGAAGCGCGCATTCTCGCGACGCTACCTCGGGCGCTCGCTCGCCTTCGCTCAGTGAAACGTGCTTCACAGCGAAGGCGCGCTCCCGCTCTGTAGCAGACGACGCGAAGCACCTCCCCTAGGTCCCTGTGCGCCTGCGCCGCGTTTGCTTCGATGCGCCGCCGCACCGGCCGTGCTGGCGCTGCGCGGAGCGCGGCCACGGGGAGCCGTGTTCACCCTAAAAGTGGACGGCCGTGTACATGGTTAATTTCTTTCTATGCGAGTAACACAATGCAGCAACCAAAGAACCAAACAAATCAATTAAATTTGCATGTACATAGGTTTCACTGCAAATTCTCGTTATTGACAGCCGGCGATCACGTTCGCCCTTCATGTTCTCTAGTGAGAGTTGTTTTCCTCGTTGAGCATATACACGTTCGCGCAATGAAAGAGTTTGATCCTTACCCAGTCCGGTTTCTACACGTCCTTCATCGTCACGACCACGTGACAAATATGCAAGCATGCATTGAAGGTAACGTTTTCTCAGCAACGCCCACTTCAAATGAGTAGAATGTGCCTTATTTACGAAATCACGAAGAAGCCCGAAGATGCTATAATTTCTGGAGTTTTACATCCCAAAACCAGGATATTATTATGACATACGCCTTAGTGGAAGGCTCCGAAAATTTAGACCACTTGGCGTTTCACGTACACTGACATCGCACAGTACGCGGGGCCTCAACGTTTCGCCCACATCGAAATGCAGCCGCCGCGGCCGGGATCAGCAACCCACCGCCATAGCAACTAAACCGCCGTGGAGGGATGAAGCCCAAGGACGGCTCATACGTTTTATAAAGTGCAATCGATTGAGTGATGACATATTTCATTTATTTTACATATAATAAATATGACACTCAGCGGCGGCTATAACCCTCGGCTGCCGATCTGAAGGTCGCGGGATCGAAACCAGGCCGCTGCGGTTGCACTTCGATGGAGGCCGGATTTCGACAAACATTAAGGTGCGGTTTTTGGGGACGTAAAAAGCCCTATGACGACGTATATTTCATGATGGCACAAATGCAACTAATGAGAACAGTAAATGTATTCTGAATCACGGCTTCAGTATTCAACGTGACGTCCTGAAGTAGCTGCAGGCGATTATCTCTGTAATAACATGGGAAAATTCGTACACGTACCGGATGGAATCCGCTGGCGGAAGTCCGTAGCGTAGTTCTACGGGGGAGGCCTTCGTTCTGCAATAAAAATAGCTATTATTATTATTATTATTATTATTATTATTATTATTATTATTATTATTATTACGAGCGCTAGATATGCCAGATATGCGTATGGCCATATACGCTCATTTGGCTATATATATTCCACGTGTATGTATGTGGCCGTATTTGCCCAAAACGTATCAGAGGCTTACATGACATTCCTCGTGTTGGTCTCTGTTTGCCACATATGCATCTGTCACGACTTAAGCAAATGCGGCCACATACGGGCACGTGCCATATATAGCCACATATGTCCAATTCCTAATATCGCCATATATGACATTTTTTTTTGTAAGGAAGGAAGGAAGGAAGGAAATAGTAGAGAAGGAAAGGCAGGGAGGTTAACCAGTGTATGACAACCGGTATGCTACCCTGCACGAGGGGAAGGGGACAGGGGAGATTGAAAGGTGAAAGGAAAGAGGAAGAGAGAGAGAAAGTGGGCGAACATATAGCACATTCTCACAGTCAGTGGCAGCTGCATGGCACACGACATCACACATCGCTGTTACAGTCGCTTGTGCAAGTCTGTCGTCTTTAAGAACTGCAGCAGCGCCTTTGTCACCTTCAACTGTGATGTCTTTTGCGGTCGACATTCCAAAATGGCATCAACCGACATCCGTCGCAGGTCAAGGTGAGCGAGAGCGGACGCCAGTGATTGCCTCTGTAAGTCATAGCGAGGGCAGTCGCATATGATGTGTTGTAGCGTCTCTTCACGACGACAGGTGTCACAAAGAGGGCTGTCGGCCATTCCGATCATAAAGGAATAAGAGTTAGTAAAAGCCACTCCTAACCACAAACGATAAAGCAGGGTGGCTTCTGCTCGGCTGAGTTTTGGTGGCAATCGAAAATGCCGCAAAGACAGCAGGTGGTGTTGTCGACTGTTCCGAGTTTGGCTGCTTGATGCACTCCACAGCGAGAGTGTAATCTCCTGTGCAATCGCTCGAAGTTGCCTGGCAGCGTCGGACCTTGAGAGAGGTATGGTCTCAACTTTGGTGCCATCAAGTGCAGACTTGGCGGCCTTGTCAGCATATTCGTTTCCAACGACGCCGCAGTGACTGGGGAGCCACTGAAACGTCACGTGGTGTCCCTTCTCATGTGATTTATGGAGAAGAGATCTGATCTCCAACACCAGTTGCTCGTATGGTCCGCGCCGCAGGGCTGCCAGCAAGGACTGTAAGGCCGCCTTTGAATCGCTAAAGATTGACCATTGTCCGGGTGCTTCCTCATTTACTACACAAAGGGCAGCACGCAGAGCAGCAAGTTCCGCAGCTGTCGATGTCGTCGGGTGGTCTGTCTTAAAACTGATGGTGGAAGCTTTCACTGGGACAACCACCGCTCCGGACGAACACTGGAGGTTCGAGGACCCATCCGTATAAATATGCACTTTATCGGCGTACCTCTCGTGTAGAAGAAGCAGGGATAGTTGTTTCAGAGCACCTGATGACAGCTCAGCTTTCTTTCTGATTCCTGGCACACCAAGGTGTACTGTAGGTCGAATGAGACACCAGGGGGGAATCGACGGTTTGGCGGCGGCGGTGAAGCCTGCCGGAAGTTTGGCAGAATATCTGGAGACCATTTTGCAGAATGACGCGTTCCGCTTGTCTGACGGCAATGTTGCGAGGTGGTGACAGCAGGCACGGGCAAAATGCCTGATGTGGGTTCTCAAGACTTCCACCGCAACGTGCGTTTGTATTGGTTGGTCCCGAGCAATCGCTATAGTTGCATTCCTAATATGGATATGTTTTAACCGGTTTTAGCCAGTTATTAGCATGCTTTTTTTGGCCCTGCTTTGAACTGCTGTTTTCTAAGAACGACGACGTGAGATCGGAGGAGAAGCCGACAGCGCGGACACAATCAATTTCTCCGCACATAAAAGCGAACCGATATTTCTGCCGCAACATTTGTCGAGCTCTGCGCGCACTTGAAGAACGAGCGACGTACAGCCGGCCACATCCTTAATTGAAACGCGTTCGCGCCACTTTTACTGCGCGCCAGCGTTGACTGACGCAGCCAATTTGCAAACAGGTTGAGGAACAGGCGCAGTGCGTTCAGCCGCGCCTTTGCCTCCGCCTGTATGCAAAGTGGCCCCGTCGTTCAACGTTGGCGAGCAAGAAAAAGTCGTCCGAGCGCGCTCACGTTAAGGATGTGGCCGGCTGCACACTTGCAAAGCTGTACAATACACATCGTGCGAAGAAACAGTGAGGCAGGGATGTTAACAAAAGAAAAAAAAATCATTTGGTAGACAAGAGATACCGTTCACTATGAGATCAAAATGTGAATAGGTGGTACCGGCACTATACTGGATACACTCAAACTTGAGGGCAATTCAAGACGCACAAAAGTGCCCTCACTGCATCGTACGCCTATAAACGATCAGGGACGGTATTCGCGAAGCACCTGGACGGTGGGCGACTTTTAGCGGTCGCCGCAATGCGTACGTTGTTCGCAAAGCATCAAGACAAGCATACAAAAAAAAAAAAAAAAACACCCTTGAATGTGTCCACGATGCACTTCAGTTGGGCCTGCCTACGCACGCCTATACATCTTTCTTTCCCCACCATGATGAATCCCTTTATCAGACAGCTCGACATTTTTGTCAAACAGAGGCAAGCACTGCGGAGCGCAATCCTTTCGCCAGCTCGAAAGACCTGAGCGGAAACGGTTCGGAGGGAGGGGGGGGAGGGGGGTCAACGACCTCATTTCGCGCGTACACACAAAACCGCCCAGCCAAAAAGGCTCGAATGACAACCGCGCGCCCGCGAATCTAACAGTAAAATCAGCCGACAGCTAACACGGTCCACACGGTCACTCCGCGGCGCTCACTTTTCGAAGGGCGGTCGGCGCGCGCTAGTGCACGTCAAACTTGGAGGGAGTGTTGATCGAGGTGCGTGCTTCAAGCAGTACGAGGCTTATACACATGCGCGGGGCAGCAGCGGCGCCTTCGAAAGGCACGGCAGCGCGAGCGTTATCGCAACGACCGAGCGCGAGACGCGCGAACAATGACTTAAGTTCAGGCAAAAGTTGCGCGCGCGGGCGCTGTACACAGACAAGAGATCGGCAGCGCCCTTCAAAGAGAGCGGTTGAAAGGGAAAACGTTATAGCGAGGTGAGGAGGGTGAAAGGCCTTTCGGTATGACGGAATGAAAGCACGATATACTGGTGGTGCGGCTCGGTGCACTGGGCAGTGGCCCCGATTTCGGAGATCACCAAGAGATTCGAGGGCGATACAAATGAGAGAGGGGGGCTATGCAATTGAGAGAGAAAGAGATAGAAAGGGGAGGGAGAAAGAGGGAGAGAGAGCTCGTGCAATAGCGCGTTATAAGGAGGTGCGACGAGCAAAAAGAAAGCGGCGCTCCTCTGGATGTTGTAAGGTGGTGCTGGTGATGACGACACAGACGCCACATCCTTTGGAAGGAGAGAGGGAGAGAGTGCGAAAGTTTAATGACACTTCGAAGCCTTGAGAGAGGTGCACCACCTGTGCGCGCGCGATCTGTGTAACAACGGCGCGGGGCTGGGAAAGACACGTACCAATATGACCGTCCGCGATGTTGCAAGCATCGATCTCGGACTACGTAGAGCAGCATAGTGATGTCGGGCGTTTGAACCAGTGGAAGCATGGAGCTGGGATGAGGCGTACGCGAGATTACACAGATTCGTGCAAGCAACGATATTCAACGTCAGATAGGAAGACAGAAAGCGACGATATTGAGAGCTGCATGTTCTTAAGTGTGAACCACATGAAAAGTTTTTCCCCGGCGTATTTCGAGCGTATATCTTTCCTCCTGCTCTGCGCTGTTATGGTTATGTCTGCCCCCGCCTTCCCCCCTCCCCCCCCCCCCCATTTCCCTCTCAAATACCATACACAGCAGGAGCTAGAATACCACCACCTCTACGAATAACAACACCCACAACGACATTCGGCCTGTTATATTATGTGGCAGGCGGGCGGCAAAACGCCTGAACGCTGGACGACGCCACAAATGCGCTCCATGCGGTTACACGTTTATATCGCCAATATTTCCATAGGAAACTTTCTTTAAGAGCTCCTCATAACACTTGAGTGAGTAAACAACGCAGTAAACAGAACAAAGGCGGCGAAAACACAAGACATTTGCTGGCGTTTCCTATACGGTCGTCCGCTCTGACTGCCTTCACGACTTGCATCGCACGCACACACGTCATGACCAACTCGGCCCACTCCCGACCTTGGTCGGCATCGGCACGTCATTAGCTGCGCAAATCAGTCAACGGGACAACAAAGCAGCGGTCAAAACGTTTCTTCCACACCGCTTAAAACGAAAGATTTCGTAAAACGCTCGCGAGTACGCGTAGGCCAATGGCGCCGTCAGGCGCCACGGCGTGCCACCAAAAAGAGGCGTTGCACGGACGCACGCTATATGAGCGCAAGCTCGTGCTCCGTTGCGAGTCCCCCAAGGACGCGCAACGGCGCCGATTGTGTCCGCGGGGTCGATGTAGTACGCGGCCGATAGGTTGGTTGATGGAACGAGAGCAGCGGCCTGGGACAGAAAACAATGCACGCTTGCTGTCCTTCTATTGAGAACGACAACAGCATGCAAGGAAGGACCACGTGGTGCGCAATACGACACACGAACGGCGAGAAATGCCGCGTCCTTTTTTTTTTGGGGGGGGGGGGGGGGTTCGAGTTTTCTCTGCAATGCCGCGCTATAGGCATGCAGGCGAAACAAAAGCTCGCGCGAGGTCAATAAACCGAAAGATTCTGACAGAGCTGTAACGATCCCAGAACGATCGGCTCCAAGTTCCTGTCTCCCTCCGTACAGCCTCCCTTTCGAGCTTGAACTGTAGACGCGTGTTTTCCCGGCGTTCCGTGCGCGCGTGAAGCAACGCACTCAAAAGGGACAAAGCGAAGAGATGCAAGGAACGCAAGCGAGTGTCCTGTTTACGTTTGTGTTCTCCGTTTTGTATACCTTGCACATACGAGTTTTGGGAACGAAGGAAAAGAAATCGAGCTTTGTCGGGACACGTCCAAATGTCCTAGTTACGGCATACAATTCAGGAGCGTACAACAAACCCGAGGACTTTCGCGAGCGAAGTGACCAAGGTCGAAGTGGAGGCGTTTCCCGGCCGGGGACGCGGAAATTACCACGGACCGTCCTCAACCATAGATTATTGCCCCAAGGAATGTCTCTATATACCAGCCAGTACAGACACTCGGCAAATGAGTTCTGCGAAAACCCTCAAGGTGGAGTAACTTTCATCCGTTCGTAGCACAAAGCTACAAGCGAATCCATACGGATATCTCCGAAATGAAAGCCCCTTAGTTGACGAAAAATTCGCCCCGGCCCGGGATTCGAACCCGGGACCAACGCCTCTCCGGGGCGCTCGCTCTGCCAATATACCCAGCAGAAAAAATAGGAACCGACGGCTCGAGCGCGAATTGATCGAACAACTTGAAGCGAGTGGGAACGAATATGGCAATGTGGCAATACGGAATACGTATTTCCCTTCTCTGAAAGAACGGTTGGATTTCCTTGCACCTTTGTGCCATAAACGCGCGGGTGCTAATTTTCCCTTTCCGTACAGACACTTTTTCAGCAACAGTCAAGCAGGAGTTAGTTTATCGGGGCAAAGCCTGTGAGAATCCAAAGCGAGTGCGAATAGAAAGGAGTGCGAATAGAAATGCTTTATATATAGAATTATAGTGCCGCGTGTTACTGCCCTGACAAAGACAAGTCCCCTTGTCGAAACGTTGCCTCCAGCGACATTGCCTATTCTCCATCGTTTTAAGCGATCTGATCATCGATTCAAGCCTCCATCCTCCCCTGAGCTTCCCTTCTAGTTTGGGCGCCACACAAATGGCATCCATCGTGCGCGCCTTCAGTACATTCGTTGCGCTGTGCAGAGCTCAAACAAGGTCAAGGAGTGTACTGCAAGGTTTAGTGGGCAGTCCGCGACGCGCCGGTGATTGCCAGCTGGATTACACAGATTGCTCTCTGGGGTTTTACGTCCTGAAACCAGCTGTGATTGTGAGAGACGCCGTAGTGGAGGGCTCCGGAAATTTTGACCACCCGGGGTTCTTTAACGTGCACCGACATCGCACAGCACACGGGCTTCCAACATGTCGCCTCTATCGAAATACGGCCGCCGTGGCCGGGATTCGATCTCGCGACGCTAGGATCAGCAGTTGAGTACCATAGCCACTAGACCACCGTGAGGAAGGATGCCGAGGTCATCGTCTTGCGCGCAGGAGACGCGTAGTAAGGTTTTCCACAGCTTAGAAATATCAGTGTCCCGCTATATGCTCTTCGGAAAAGCCGCTGGCTCAGTCACACCAAGTTGTGCAGGTGTCAGCAAGATCACAGAAGACCGCTGTCGCAGTATTCCGTACTATAAGCCTGCGCCTTTCACAACACAACTGCCCTTTCATCGTAGTGTGACGCAAACGAGAAGATATACAGATGGCGAAGGGGCGGTACAGCCACATAACGCGAGGTCACGCTGCGCAATTCCGCAGTAAACTGCTGCAGCAGCATGACTGGTGTAACAGCGCAAAATATGAAGCAAGAGGCACTATAAAAACGTAATAACAAAGAGGGGGGGGGAGGGGGCAAGGAAATGTACGCGTTCATAAGGTTCCCTTAAGTAACGTTTCAGCGCCACCGTAACCAAGGTCTAGACGTAGAATCTTTCTGAATCCCAAACGGCAACTTTCTATTTCTATTTAGAGGTGAATTCAATGACGCCTAGCTAGCTCATATACGCACATCCAACACGGGTATGAAAGCACGCGTGGTTTTACCATCCTTAATCGTGCCGAAACGGACGAGCATGCCATTTTATCGAAATAACGACCTATCAGTCATGTTAGTCATGCGTTAGTTCCTATATCCTTCCATGACAATAATGTTAAATGCGAAGCAAACGAAGCGGTGTCTACTTCAGTCTTATCCGTGTGCGTGTTGCGCAGCCTGTCATGAATCGAGTACCAACTTGCCCAGCTGTCAGTTGTTTTGCAAGCGAACCAGACACGATTTTTCGATTTACTTCTCCGACTTTCGTTACTGACCTTTGAAATCAAGGTCATGCGAGGTCACCCTCTTTGCAGCTTCTTACGAAGCTTCCTCCCATTAGCCGAGGTTACACACCTTGCTTTTAAGTGCGTAGCGATTTAGGGGGTTCGCCTTGTCGACGACCACAGTCTCCTCCTGTCTCGTGATCACGCTTCCCTCCGATACGCGCTCGGCGAGACGGCGCAACCGTCTCGCCGAGCGCGCGATTTCTTCTTCCACAGAACTTCGCAAAGCGCACAACGGCAATCGCTGCGGGTTGCCCGTGCTACGCACTCCCCCAGGTTTCACAGTAGTGGAGCTGTTTAGCTGTCCTCTCTCTCACACACGGGCGGCGGTCGCTCCCTTGAACCATGGTCCTCTCGCGCTGACTGTTCCGGTGTGTGCGGTGTGAGTTCTCAGTCGCTGACAGCCCGGCTGTGCAAGCCCAGAAGGCGCGCTGCCCTAACGCCGACAAAGCGTACTTTAATAACAGAAAAGAAATATCGGGCGCAAAGAAGCCGAAGTAGCGATCGCGAACGTGTGGCGCGTTGAGTCTTCGTTTTATGGGATGGAATAAACGGCAACGTAGCGACTCGCTGCTCGGCGCTCTTCAGGCGTATTGCCTTCCACTGCACTCGGAAGCCTGGTTTCTCATTCAATGAAGTGTTCGGACTTTACACCGGGAGCGACGACGGAAGGAGAAAGTTTTTTTTTTATTTCATTAGGTTTTAAGTTTACCACTCGACAATCGCTTAGTCAACGTTCTGAAATCGGTGCAAGCAAGCGCGCAAGCAAGCTCACGAGAACCCTTTGTCAGGTGTTCGTGAAGCGGCCCTCCGCATGATGCGTATCCAGCCCTTCGCTCCATACCTGTACGGTATAGTTGTACCTTCCACTGCAACAATGTGCCTTCTCCTTGCCGCGTTCGCGTCGCGAGCCAAGCATCGAGACGACATAAGGAGGAGGCGCACTTCGTAGTGAAGTGGCAAGGCGCCATTATCTCGATGGGCCACGGCGCCGCGAGGCACGGCTTGACAAAGGCGTGCAGCGAAGGCAGGCTTTGCGGCAATGGCCAGATAAGACTGCAGCCGCACTCGAAGACCGCGACCATCGTCGTATACGGCCTGTCGTATCGTGTAAGGTGTGTCGGTGTGCAAACAGTGCGACGTGGCCAAGAACCGCGCCCAGCGGACGCCTGACAAAAAATGCGCGAATGAGCCACGCTTCCGTGGCAAACACACACACACGAAGGGAGAGAAAGGGAGAGAGAGAGAGAGAGAGGAAAGAAAGGTGTTGGAAACCACAGGTCCGGTGCCTCTGCACTTTAGCGCGTACAGCTTCGGGGCTTTAGGAAATCGAAATGAGTGGTTCTGGAACAGACAAAGATGCCGTCGGTACTAAAAATTTAGGAGCCCTTTCCCTATCTGGAAGATGGGGACAAACGATGCTTGGAGTGTGTGTGTGTGTGTGTGTGTGTGTGTGTGTGTGTGTGTGTGTGTGTGTGTGTGTGTGTGTGTGTGTGTCTTTTTCTTTCTTTCTTCAGTGTGTGTGACTGTGTACTTTCTATTTCTTGCCTGTTGTCCTCTTTTCCCTCTTTATATATCTCGCTCATTTCTTTCTGCCGTTCCTTCTGCCTTGCTACGGTTTTACGTGCCAACACGCCAATATATGATTAGGACGAGTGCCGTATAGATGGAGGGTCTCCGGAAATTTCCACCGCCAGGAATTAAATCACGTGCGCTGATGTCTATATACAATGCACAGGGGGTCTCTATAGCAATGTTCGTCCATCGAAACGCGACCACCACGGCCGGGGTTGAACCCGCGTCCTTCAGATAAGCAGCTTGCGCAACGTGAACACTCTATAAACCTTTTTCACAGGGGTTACGGAGCACCGTCATATTGTGCTAGTCACTGCAGTAAAAGGTCTCGTGTCGTACCTGTTTGGTGTCTTTCGGTCTTCATGTGTGTGCGCTGTTTGATAATCAAGACCTACAATTTGCCGAAATTGCTGCTACAAATCCTCGGCAGTGTTTTTTTTTTCTGCGGTTATGGCACCGTCCACGGAGCCTTGTTTGAAAAGGTGCATACGACCGCGGCAGCTTCGGCACGTCCTGAACCGAGTGTTCCGACGTTCGAACAGAACAATATAGCGTAACCTTGGAGAGCAGCCTTGATTTTCCGTTCGGTATCACGTCCCTACATACAACCCTCGAAGAATGCCCCCCACCTCCCAGTCTGGGGTTAACAGCAATAAAAAAAAAAAAGACATCAGTAGTGCATTTGGGGCTCTGCGCACTTCCCAACTGCGCAGACAACAGCACCCGAAGTGTTCGTTTGGAATACAAAAGAAGACAGAAAAGAAAAAAAAAAACCTGGAGGACTTTTAAGCTTCGCGTTTGACGGTGTAATGTTATACAGCACCACTGAACTCCGTTCGCATTGCCTTCTCAGAAATATTGATTAAAATTAGCACTTTCTCTACAGAATCCCGGGGGTTGTTGAGCTTCCTCGTAGCAGAATTATAATTTCGCGTACGTTCAATTTACAGACCGACCCATTTTGTGTGTAGAATTTAGTTAGGCCGTAGTTTGCGATATTTATGACGGATTTCACGTTGATTACTTAAATTTCGTTCTGAGTATTACAGAAATAAAACGAACATTCGGACGTCGAGCCATTGACAGTAATAAATCAAAATTTGCGGCTTAAATTTCTCCACAGTATTTACAGCAATATAAATGCAATTCATCCCCATGAATACCTCCTAGAACCGACACCCCCCCCCATGTCTGAATTCATCGAAATAATTCACGAAAAACATTAGAATACCCGGACAAAACACTCAGTTTTTTTTTTTTTTGTGGATAGTTCTTTGTAACAACAATACGTGAATGGAACCGCCTCCCAGGCGATATCTTCAGTGAAAGTAACAGTGAACTTTCTTTCTTTTTTTCTTTTCCTTGAAAACGCCCATATTATTACCGCCGATACAAATGGTCTATCATCCCGAGGCTCCCTGATGTTTAAATTGGACGGCTGTAATTTTTAATACTCCTTATAACTAAGTCGTTATTGTTTTTTTTTTCAATCTTCTTCAATATATTGTATATTGCTAATTATGTTATCATGTGACTCATGTCCCCCATCCGCCACTAAATGCCTTATGACGATGTAAGTTAAATGGAAATAAATAAATAAATAAAATACCCGCGCCGCGACGAAGGGCTTCCGTGGTGGGTGCTCCGGACTGCTATTACGCAGTTGTTTGAAACGGTTATTGCCGCCGTGGATGCCTACGCCGACGCCTCATTTTCTGCGACACGATGAATTCGTAATGCTATATCGCGGTAAAGCAAACCTTCAGACTCCAAGGGGGGACGTGGCCTCCCGGGTCGCGATACCTGAACGACGCATAAACGCAGTGTATATCCCACAGGTGAGCGAAAGGCGGCGGAACAATGCGAGCGCTCTCAAGAGTCAGGAGCATGCAGAGCGTGGCAAATCGCTCGATATCCAGCCGCTACATACAGTATACGCCTATAACTCGCCGACAAATATAAGATAAGTGACGGGCCAGAACAACGGCTTCTACAGTGGATCGGCACGTCTTATGAAGGTATAATATGATATGCTCCACGTCGTCGATCGAGGCGTAGGGTGGTGACCCGCGGAAGGACCCGACGGTCAATGGAATACCGGCGACGCATCGAGACTTCACTCGTTCTATCAATACGTGGCGCGTACAGTGCATCACGACCTCGACGAAGCGGCGGCGCGGTCGCCTCGTGAGAATGCGAATAACCGGTCGGTGCCCGCCATCGTTATAGACTATTCCGTGGCCGCGGACAACAATGCACAGCGACCTACAAGGTTCGTCCGGATGTGCCGCGGATCGCGCGGATCATCACCGGTCGGGAAGAGGATGTTACTCGACGACGTACAACACTTCCTGTACTCCCTCCCATTCACTATAAGCCACGTCCCTTTCGACGGTCACCCGAATTGACGCAGGTTGTTCCGGTGTCGTCCGTCTCGGTACGGGCAAAGCCGTGCACTCCGTTATACAATCGTACTCGTGCATTATCTCACACGGCACGGCATTTACGTGCGTAGAATGCTGCGTTGTATCTTAATTTTAACCTCTTACTACTACTACTACTACTACTACTACTACTACTACTACTACTACTACTACTACTACTACTACTACTAATAATAATAATAATAATAATAATAATAATAATAATAATAATAATAAATTTCTTAGAATGGGGCAATTTCAGTCAACGTTCCTTTATAATACATACATACATACATACATACATACATACATACATACATACATACATACATACATACATACATACATACATACATACATACATACATACATACATACCACTGTATTTCCACGTGATACCGGGTTAAGTTACACGTCAGCCAAGGCCTCAAGTTGCTTTTTTTATTAAATGTAATTTAAGTAGAAGCTGGTGCCCATGTATAGCGCCGGCTGGACCTCTTCTCTTGCATGATGATTGTTTTCACAAAGTTTAGAGCAATTCACTGCAGCGAACGAATCTGCGCACGGACGCAAACACGTAATCACTACTCCAGTATCATGATGCGACCGTAACTACTCCAGTTCCAAGTTCTTGAAAGGATGCGCGGGACACATAGTATAAAACTACAACTTCAACGTAGCCAGAAAGACAAAGAAATCAATACCGGTGAATAATGTAAGACGTCACGCCTAAAACCAATACGAGTCCTCTGTTCACACTAAATCTAATTTCTTGAGCTGAAACAAAGCTCGACACCAGTCGATCCAGAATTTTATAGTGCCGAAGAGTTTGAGAGTGACAGGGTAAAGCTAGGGGCATCAACGAAGTAACGATCCGTGTTCAGACATACTCCGCTCGCTGATACATGAGGTTATACGTCTACCGTAGTTCTTAAAGACCCGCCGATCCCCACCTTCGTCGGCCAAGGTGATGTCTTCCCGTAGCGGAAGCGCGTATGCCGGCCTCTCACGCTAACACCTTCATTATGGGAGGGAGAAAAAGAAAAGGGGGAGGGGGTGAAGTTCAGTCGAAATGTCTGCGATCTTCTCCGGACATTTCGTGCTTTCCTAATCTCGTTTAAGGCGCACAGATCGAACCGAACTCGCTTCGGTTGGCGCGTACTCCCGATAACGGGAGAAAAGTGGTCCTCATTTAACTCTCGACGAAAGACAGAACTAAGAAAGCAAACGCGAATGATATATGACGGTGTTCAAAGCCGAGCACCAACAATCTTTCTCTCTAAATAAGGGAAGCACGTATCTGTGAGGCTACGTTGTTTTTACCGACTGCATGTGCGAGGCGCGGTTCTTTAACGTGAAATGCGTGAGACACGCGCGCACACACACACACACACACACACACATCTCTCTCTCTCTCTCTCTCTCTCTCTCTCTCTCTATATATATATATATATATATATATATATATATATATATATATATATATATATATATATATATATATATAACAGAATTGACGATGCGCCTCTTCGAGAACGACAGTTTATTAAGTCAACGTTTCGGTCGGATTCCGACCTTGTTTTGAAAAAGGTCGGGCTCCGACCGAAACGTTGACTTAATAAACCGTCGTTCTCTAAGAGGCGCATCGTCAATTCTGTTATAAACTAGCGGCAACCCAAGCTGTTTGTGCATATACAGTATATATACACAGTATATATATATATATATATATATATATATATATATATATATATATATATATATATATATATATATATATATATATATAGCAGAGAGGGAGGTTAAACAGTTTAGGAAAAACCGATATATGCTACCCTGCACAAGGGGAAGGTATGTGTGAGGTGCATGTACTTGTAGTTTCCTGCAAATATCACCAGGAGGATCTCTGGCGCGGCGTTCGTTCGGGCATACCAGACAGCAGTGGTTGGTATATACTGCACCGATTTGCCGCGCTACTATGTTTCCTGCATCACACATCCGTTGATAAATCCTTTCTCACGCCTTCTATGTATACCTCCTATCCACCACAATCATCTGCAGAGCGCGCTAAGATAATGAGTCACCGCTTGTGCACACAGATAACAGTAGCGATACGTTTCATTTGGCAATGCAACAGTTTCGGCGAAACTGAAAAAAACAAAGAAGGCTAGCGAAGCTGGTGGACACATGGCTGGTCCGGGTCTTCTTCATCATTATCTTCATCAGCAACATCATCATCATCATCATCTTAATTATCGTCTTCTTCTTCTTCCGGTCAAGTGCCGTTGTGGCGTCACGTTACGTGCAGGCGTGACGAGTGCACCGCGTACAAGTTCGACCCCTGAAGGTTACATCACACCTCTTGCCGTGCCGATATTATTGATTCCCCCGCCCCCTTATTTTTTTTCCCTCATTCGTACCATAGCGTGACCGTTCCCGGCGTAGTCGACAACAAAGTGTGCGGAGACAAGAGCCCGATATGTCGATCTATCTACTCGGCAGTACACGCGAGAACGACGAAATGACACACACGCGCACACACACTGTCGCGTACTTGTAGGCACGCGAGGAACCGATCCCGACGTACACGGCATATCGTTCCAACAAAAAAGCCCACAACATGGACACTCTCCTCGCTTCCATGCCGTGACGATGGCATCGACGCGAGCTCGACCCCGGCTGTACTACACGCATGCACTGCGGAGACAAAACAACGCAACTCGAGCACGGGTCGTAACAATGTATAGACACGGTGACACCGTCGACAGACACCATGCCTGGTGGTTGCATACCTTGTTTCTGCATGTTCGAAGGTTGAGTTGCTGCCTAAAGTATTTGAGCGAAAGCTTAAGCAAAGGTAATGTTTTTCTAAACAAAGACGTCCCATATAGGGGGCACCCCCGAGACACTTTTTAATAACAGAAAGGCGGTACAATTAGTCGTGGAGGAGCTTGTCATTAGGGTGCTGAGAAAAACAGAGGAAAATGCTATTGCACCGCACGTGTACCAGGTAAATTGTCATTGCGTTTCAAATAAAGTTGGAAAGTCGCCCGATTTTTTTTTTCAACGCCCCGCCACGGTGGTCTAGTGGCTACGTACTCGGCTGCAGATCCGAGGGTCGCGCGATCGAATCCCGGCCGCGGCGGCTGCATTTCGATGGAGGCGAAAATGCCAGAGGCCCGTGTGCTGTGCGATGTCAGTGCACGTTAAAGAACCTCAGGTGGTCTAAATTTCCGGAGACCACCACTACGGCGTCTCTCATAATCAGAGCTGGTTTTGGGACGTTAAACCCCACAAATCAATCAAATCAATCAGTCTTCTTTCAAGAAATTACATCAATAAATAGCACCACCGACTATAAGTCGGTTGAGGCAAAACCAGCATTGACTGATTTCGTGATCACGGAGGCATCGCCGGTAATGTTTTCTTTTTTCCAATGACGTTTAGAGAACAAGGAAAATGCACGTATAGATGCTTGAGAGCTTGATTGCACATCACGATTTGATGAGTGCGCATCATGAATTTCTAGGTGGTCCTGTAATCGCGTCTAATGACAGGACCACCTGAAAATAGTGTTCATGTGCTGCATACCTGCAGTCGAGTTTTACTGAACTTTCACACGAACAACACTGACCGCTTGTCCTCGTTTGGTTCGGCTGTTTTTGTTTAGCGTTTCTTTTGCGTGTTTATATTTTTGTCGAACTTAACACGCCGCTCGTTCACGCACTGAGCGTATGCATCACGGGGAAATGAACAGTCGAAACATGTAGAGTCTGCATCGCGATCCGAACCTCTAGTGTATATTAGCGCAGTCATTTAATGACAAAATATACCTTGCGCGCTCCTGCACCAACTCAATCAACCGCGTGAATCTGTGTGCGCGCGCGCGTTTGTGTGTGTGTGTGTGTGTGTGTGTGTGTGTGTGTGTGTGTGTGTGTGTGTGTGTGTGTGTGTGAGTGTGAGTGAGTGAGTGAGTGAGTGAGTGAGTGAGTGAGTGAGTGAGTGAGTGAGTGAGTGAGTGAGTGAGTGAGTGAGTGAGTGAGTGAGTGAGTGAGTTCGCTGCTTCATCTCGTCCGAGGTGCGCGACTCTAAGGAACTTCAGTGCGACGCACCAGCAAGCCCAAGATTTTATCAACTGAGCACAGTATCCTTACCGACTCGCTCAGCGTTCTGTCCTTTTAAGTATAGAAGAGACGTTCGCCGTCCTGTCTTCTGTCCTGTACACATCAACCGTACGTGTACACAACAAAGGCACTAGCAAACACTAGAATACAAACTTCAACGTACCCCGTACGAATGCGAACATCTATATAACTGAGGAACACGGAGATGAATCCGATGAAGCGATCGGGGGAAGAGGTGAACGAACCCGCTCTACGACCGCGTGACACTGCCCATGCAACAGCACACAAAAACAAACAGAAGACGCCGTACATAAGATGACGGCCGCCACTCGAACCCGAGTGCACAGATGGCGAGTTCGCGTGGACCCCGGCTGCGGCGTGTATCGCAGGAACGTTGTTGCATCGGACACACACACACACAGGTTGTACGCATCACGCGCCACAGGACACCCGTGCCTGACCGCCCCCTGTACGCCCGTCGGCGGAGCGTGAATGATTGCGCCGGTATACTTGCAGGGGGACTGCAGCTGTCTTGCAGCCGGGAGCGTACGATATCGGTGACCGCCGTCGACGATGATGCACGGCGCGTAAATGGAAGACGAAACCGCGGGGTTCAGCGACCGGTAATTCCGTATAGCGTGTACATGCGTACAGTCCCATACTGTATACGGGGAAGCCGTGTGTTCAGGGGCACACGTAGTACACTTGTCCCGCGTGGAGTGCGTACGTAGCGTCCGTAACGGCGTTACGTATACGTAAGAAACTTCCACGTTTCACGCACAGCCCGGCCGCAGTATGACCCTGTATGCATTCCGTAGCGTGTATATGCTACAGTCCGCACTGTATACGGGGAAGCCGTGTGGTCAGGGGCACACGTACACTTGCTCAGCAAGGAGTGCGTAACGGCGTTACACATTACGTAAGGCCGCCATGTTTCCCGCACAGCTCAGACGTAGTATATGTTAGTGCTTGTATTACATTTTATGTGAAACGCGGCGCTCTCATACGTACGTTACGACGTTGTCGATAATACGTTAGCATTACGGTCCGCCACGGTGGTTATACAGAGCTTATGGCGAGTCGCTGCTGACACTGCAGAACACCCGTGCGTTTAAATACAGCTTCACGATAAATAATCCCAAGGTGGTCTATAAACTAATCCGGGGCCCTACACTCCGGCATGCCCCATAATCGCATCGTGGATCTGGGACGTAAAACCCATGAAATCTTCATTATATTGCAACAGCGCAGTGTGGGTAGAACATTAACTGTTCGGCTGCGACAAAAGTAGCATAAACATTACAGACGCAACTCCGTCTGTAATGTTCATAATGTGTATTGTTGTAATGTGTAATGTCAACCGCGCATGTGCCTTTATTTTTCGCCGTAGACGTCATTCACGCTATTTTCGGAGTATATAAGGCGTATATAAGGTGTAACGTCAACCAACGTCTCCCAAAGTATTCCCTCCTCCCGGATCAGAGAGCAGCGGCTTCACGCAAACATCGCTGCGCGCCACCAAGGCCTACGAAACGGTTCCAGTGTAAGGCCCCGACAAACTGAACCAAGCTTCAGCCAAGGTAACCGAGGGACTATAATAAGATTATTTAACAAAAATAAAACAATGACAAGTGGTGAGAAAATCCCTTTGGCGTGTTTTTCCGCCGTGATCTCTATACACAGACCAAAATCCTCGGGCCCGAAAAGCGGCTTTGATTCAGTTGAGCCGAGCCGGCGACCGATCGCATCACCGGGAACCCCAGCAAATTAGGAGGGTCGCCGTGGGAGCTGTTAATGAACGGCTTCGTCACCGTGCGAGGAGGTCATCAAGGAGAGAGAGAGGGAGTGGCTTCACAACGTCAACACGCGGGATGGATGAGCCGTAAAATACCGCATTTACTCGCGTAACACGCACAGTGGGAAGCCCGCCGCGGTGGTCTATAGCATACTATATAGTTATGGTGCTTGACTACGGACCATAAAGTCGAAGGTGTTCGAATATGCCCGCGCCGGTGCCTTCTGAGAGAGAGAGAGGGGCGGGGGGGGGGGGTAAGGAAAGGCAGGGAGGTTAACCAAAAGCGCGTTCGGTTTGCTACCCTGCTATGGGGAAAGGGATAGAGGGGTGACATAGAATCGGAGGCTAAAATGCTAGCGGCCAGCTGTACTATGCCATGTCAGTGAACGTTAAAGCAACCATTGCAGGTAGAGATTTGCGGAGCCCTTCGCTATAAGACGTGATTCATAATCATATCGTAGTCTTCGGGAGGAATGCAAAATATCAATTATTATATCATTTGACTCTCTGTCGCTCGTCCTTCCTTCGTTATTATTTTATTTTTTTCGCGCTGCTCCAATGAGTGCTTCACATGCCACTGTCCTTTATGAAAGAAAACACGCGACGGCATCGCGTCTGACCTGCGACGACTGCTTACGGCGCTATCAGGTGGGAGCGAAATAAATCGCGCGCGCTTTCCGCGTCACACATCAGCGACACCAGCGAACATCTATATATAGCATAGCGGTGCAGACAGCTCACACTGTCAAATCGGACAACCCATGGTTATTCGGGCCGCCAAGAAATGACGCCGCCGAAAGTAGGCGACTTTTCTATTACTAATACCCTTAATCGACGCTCCATTCGGATTGATTTCAGGGTTCTTTTACGTCTCAGAATCACAATATGATCGCGAGAGACGCCGCATGTGGAGGGCCTCCGGAAATTTCTACCACCTGCAAGAGGTTCCTTAAATGCGCACTGACAAATCGCACAGCATACGGTACCTCAACATTTGGCCTCCACCGAAATGCAGCGCTGTCGCGGACAAGGATTCGAACCGGCGAACCTCGGATCTGCATGCCGAGTGCCATATTAACCACCGTGGAGAAAGATATATAACGACGCTCCAAGAGCACTTTCATAAACAAGCACACACGGTACATTTCCCGCAGATTGGGTTCATTCCATTCGACGCATACTTTGGCCATGTAAAATACGGTATACACATGTGGGCACACCGGAAAGCTTGGGCCGTCCTGAGTGCGCTGCCTCTCCAGTCCGTGCTCTAAGCCACACACACACAGGCGCGATGGGAAAGGGGGGGGGTTCCCCGTAATCGCATCTTTTTCTCTCCCACTAAAGTTGTTCGCTCTATAGCAGGATGAGGGGAAGAAGCGAGTTCACTTTCGAAAATTAAGCGGCTCGCCGATCAGACAGCGCGCGAAAGGCCCTCCAATTATGCATCGCGCGCACACGGCCGCAACCACGGACAAACAGCGAGCACACCCCCTTCGCCCCCCCCCCCCCCCATTAAAGAACCAAGCATGCAGGGAACGGGGGGCGTTGCTCGGGCAATGGGTGTAGGTACGCACACGCGCTCAGGCGCCGCCGGATATAAAACGCCTCGCGCACACGCCAGGCCAACAACATCGAAACGACAGGCCGCACCGAAGACAACTGCTCTCGGCACCACTCCCGAGCTCGCAAACAAGCCTCTTAAATGCCACCCCCTGCGCCCCCAACCCCGCTAACAGGAGATGCAAGGAAAGCGGGGGGGGGGGGGGGAGATGAGACGATGTAGATGAGAGGCCCGGAATGAGGAAGGGCATAGAGGTGATTAAAATGATGACGAAGCGAGAAACAAAAAAGAAAAAAGAAGGAATTACGAGAGGGCGAGTTTGGAATGACTTATACGCACGGCGTGCCGGCAGACCCGCGTGCATTCGCTGGATAATCGTATACCATGCGCATGAAGTGTGGCCCCGGGGAAGCGGCAGTGTTTATAACACGAACATGAGTTTCTCTCTCTCTCTCTCTCTCTCTAGTTCTCTCACTTTCAGGAACTACGATGACGCATTAGAAATTGAGATTAACGAATAAGAAGAGGGAGGGAGGGGGTGCATGCATGTAATAGCGCGCAGAAAGAGGTGCGAAGCACGAACGGCCAGTCCAGTGTGCAACGCCTTTTATGATCGTGTGAACGTGTTGTCCCAAAGCTCCCGCGATGTGAAGCAAAGTAATATTGTTGCGATGTATGGTGAAAACGGGACGGCAGTTCTCGCTATTATGGGGCTCTTATACTTTTTCGCGAAGGAACGAGCGCACACACACACACACAACGCACGCGCGCACACACACACACACACACACACACACACACACACACACACACACACACACACACACACACACACACACACACACACACACACACACTTGTCTCATGCGATTGTGTACAAGTACCCAATAAATATCACGAGCAGCATGTGCTTATATGAATGAGTCCGTGTTGAAGTTTCGTCTTTTCTTCTTCTATCTCTCCTTATCTTTCTCACGTGTAAGTGAACCGTGTTCCTGGGAACGCGCTTTAAGAGAGAATTCCCGAGACACTTTCCGTGGTTACAGGGCGCGACGGAGATAAGAAGCGCGCGAACCGACACGCGACACGGGTGGCTATGCGGGGTCAATGACCGCCAGTCCTGCACCTTGTTCTTTTCGTGTGTGATAAGTATTCGACAACAATTTCTAGCATTAATTACACAGCGTGCGCGCCACGCGATAACAAACGTGTGTGTGTGTGTGTGTGTGTACTGCTGCGAAGGGTTTGTAATGCATAGCGCAGTAATTGTAATGAAACTACTCGCAAGTAATGCGATATAGAGCAGCACAAGCCCGCCATTGCTGCGTACCGAATTGTGCTACTTTTCAACTACCTTATTTCACTTAGCCGTTTGTCGCCGTGCGTAATTACTTCCGCGTGTGGAGCCAACACCCCCCCCCCCCTCTCCCTCCCACGTATGAGCAGCATTTTGAAAGAACAGCAGCAGCAACAACAACAACCAGTGTATACATTTATATCCAGTTGAAAGGTGCGTAATTTCCACTGAAAGAAAAATGGCGGCTCCGCTTGTTGCAATATTATTTCATTAAGGAACCCTGACAGGCCGTCCCTAACCGCAACTCTGACCAGCCAGTCGCACTGGTAATGCGGACTTTCCAAGAGGAGAGAGCCACGTAAACGGAAAGCATTGAAAAAAAGCTGTGGTCTGCATTAAAATGAACCCGGTTGTCCATACAAAAGCAATCCATATCGAGACCACTGTCCTGTACATCAGAGTCTAACGCATCAGTGCTAAAGCGAAAGCAACTGTGTGTGTGTGTGTGTGTGTGTGTGTGTGTGTGTGTGTGTGTGTGTGTGTGTGTGTGTGTGTGTGTGTGTGTGTGTGTGTGTGTGTGTGAAGTAGTACAAACTCAAACACCAGTACAACGAATAGCTCGACACTGTCTAATACTCGGTCATAAAGGTCGCACCCCACACAATAACACGCGAAGCATATCCGGGACGCGAGAAATGCTTCGTTATGCGGGTCGTCAGGCCGGATATAAGCGTCCGTTCGAGCGCCACGGGTAAAAGGCTACGGGATAAAGAGAAGAAACGAGACAAAACAATGGGTGCCGTCGTTTCGTACGAAACGGGTTACTAACACCTACATTTAGTCACTGAAGCCTCTTATGCGTCGGTACGTCAGCTTGAGGTACGGTTTTCCTTGCCATTGGGGTTGCGCGTACCTTGAGCTATCGAATAAAAGAAAGTGGATACACATAAAATCGATATTTCCACCATTATATTAGAGAAGTCGAGGACGACAGAAAAAAAGAAAAGAAAAGCTGCCAATACGCGGCTAAACAATCTCGCATCCCCACATCATGAGCGGCGTTTATGCAAAATCTAAAATCGGCGGAAAACGGTCAATTAACGAGCGAAAAGACGCGACGAGTACAGAATGAAAAGTATACAAAACCATAAGTGAAATCAACTTTATTATAGAGACATAGATTTAACTTTAACAGAATAACAATCATTAAATCAAAATTTGCAGATTCAACGTATAGTTTAATTAACAATGACGGTAAGGAGTAACACAAGCGTTCCAAGCCGGTGCTCAAACGGAGCGTAACAATTTTCGAATACACATTTATATAGGGCTACAGGGCGTCACTTTCGGTGTCACATTTAACAGCTATTTCGGCCGGCTGCATATGAGCTCCCGTTCCACTGGTCTATGAACACAATCTAGCTAAACGTGACACTTTAGGATTAACAACCAGTTCGTAGGAAACCGTTGCCGACGTAAAGCCGGAATGGGCGACTCGGCGCCTCACACGGCATTCCACCGGCCCAATCGCGTGCATTGGGGATAAGTGAAAGCTCTCAATGACGGGCGTGGTCCCGAAGCGAGCGATACATCCACAAGGGAAGTACTCTGCGCATCGTCACGCAATCGGCCTTGAATGGGAAGAGGGGAGGGGGGGACCCCCGAATGAGGTCATCAGCCGGACGCGTAAGCAGCCTTCGCGAACTTGGAACAGATATGGAATGCCCGGGGGAGTAGTGGGGGAGGGGTGCCACTCCCGCCGCCGACTTCATGGGAGGCCTCTTAGCATTACCAAACGGAGTGCGAATGAATGAAAGTATTATAGAGGAAAATGAGAGAGTGCGAGCGTTCAACCCTCGTTGACTTCGTTGACTGTTGGGATGATGAGTACCACGACCAATTCGCAACGTTGCCGGAGGCGCCGCGGAGGCGCGCACTGGGTGGCTTTGGTACATTTATATATAGAGACCTCCGCGATAGCGCGTGGTGAGTGTTTACCGTTTTTTCTCTCGTAATACCACACCGGTCGCCGCCGCGCAGCCATTCGACTATTGTGCATGCAATGGAACAACCCACGTGTTTCGAATTGACAGGATGTGTGCACATGGTAAGGCCGAAAGCATTACACGGATCATGAAACCTATAGAGTGACCGTCGGAGACGACACGAATGGATACCAAAAGATATAAGGTCGCACGAAATGACAACGCGTCTAACAATGGAACAACACAGGCGTAAATGTGAATAATTCAACAGAACCAAATACTGACTAGGAGTTATTACGAGTAACTAAAAAGACCTCAAAGATAATTTAAAAGAAAAATGTTTGTTGAGAATGTGTAATGGCTTTCGCAAAGAAGTCGTCTTAGCATGCCATAAGTGACATTGTGAGTTCCTTTTTTCTTTTTACTGCCCTAATGATATTGTGGTCTGGGCGGGGATTGTCGCATTGTCTGGCATTCAGTTGCCTTTTCGCCACCCCTTCCCGCTTTACCACTGGATAGGATATGTATGCTTGAACTGAATTAATTGATGTGCTCAATGTACAGTATTGATGGTCTACAGTGGTTATGGAACTCGGCCGCTGATCCGAAGGTCGCGGAATCGAATCCCGGCCGCGGAAGCTGAATTTCAATGGAGGCGAAATGTTGAGGCCCGTGTACTGTGCGACGTCAGTGCACGTTAAAGAAGACCAGGTGATCGAAAGTTCCGGAGCCCTCCACTACGGCGTCTCTAATAATCATAGCGTGCTTTTGGGAAGTAAAACCGCAGAAATCAATCAAATCAGGGTACACTATTGCCTCACAATGATTGCAAGGAACTATTCGAGGTTTGTTTACGCACCATACCGCGGGACGCAGGATCGACAACACCTGCGATCATTTCGTGGGATCCCACGTTGCGTAGTCCTACGTACTTTGTCTTACGCTCTCACTCGCAAGAAGAGATCAAACGAGGACATTACGGTATGCGTATCGGTCATCGCCCCAGTTCGCTGCGAGAAGGAATCTGCAGTCACGTGGCAGCGCGATCCTCGAGCAGGCGAGGAACCGTACGTTTCTGAGATAGCCGCGTCGATAAGATAATCGGCCGTAGCGGCTTTGGAAGTCGGGGTACGTTTGGGCACTGCACACAAACGCAATTCGTCGCGACACCGCATGTTGTGGAGAAAGAAGGCACGAAAAATTCAAGCCATGTTTCCACGGCGCGAAAACCACACCTGAAAATCGAGTCTGTCTACGTCATCATCAGCCGTGGCTGCCAGGCAAAGGGTGTCAACGTAATTGCTACGACGTGTCAGTTGTGTTAGTCATATCCACACCCTTGATTGATTTCCAGAGATGTTACGTCCCAAAACCACGATCTGATTAATCAGAGCAACTGAAGTCAGCCTGAGTATGAACTGCCGTCGTATGTAATTAATAATTAGTGCGGTATACTGGGGCCGGTGTTCGGGCTTGTGGCTTTAGAAACTGATGAGACCGACTAAGTCAAACAAACAACACAGAAACCCGCAGTCCCGCCTTATACACAGATCGTCAAAGCACACCAGTCATATTAATGGGACGACTCCAACTAAGCCCGCGGACCAACCTTTTCAGCATTACACAAAAGATTCACGCTCAGCCTATGTAAGAACACAAGAAAATTTTAACGAATCATACCTTCTCTCTTTGAATTTGTATATACATGAGCATTTTCTTGAGGCGAGCAGCGTAAAACAGAAAAATAACACGAAGAAGGTAGCCGTGAACCCATACACGGCGTCGCATGTTTGACTTGTAAGCAATGCGGATTTGTAAGACCCGCATTGTAAGCAATGCGGTGGCGCCCCAGTATTTCATGGCATATACCAGACTGTACTTTCTAAGTACACTGCAGGAATCTGCACCGGTTGTCCTTGCTTATATGGTGCTAGCAGCGGCGCTCAGCTGATCGCCCATGCACTCACATGCACCGGTCACGTCTTTCAAAGCCCGACAATATGCATACACTTACTTTCGCTGTAAGAATTTAGCACATATAAAACTGGGTTATACTCTAGCCTCCAAGTTCTTTCTAAGCACCCTAGCACTTAGAAATACTCTAGTACTTAAGACGCGAAGCACACGAGGCTTTGTCAACAGACTCCTTTGTAAAATCGACTCAATTAATGGGTTCACATACAACAAGACAGCACTGCCGCTATACCAGCGGAAATCCAACACTATATAGCTGGCGTTATAGACCAAGTATGTAGCGTAAACGTACAGAACCCACCGTTCAGCCAACGGTTAGCCACCGTTGGCACCGTTAAGCCAGTACTAAACCAACACTCGCGAGATGTAGGCCATCATTTAGCAATGAATAAAGCCACTGCCACTCTGTGCTGCTTGTACGCGTGAATATGGTTTTGGAAAATTGTTCTAAATTTACGGTCAATTATAATCGCAATATCGCAAAATTTGTTTCTGAACTAGCGGTCATTTAATCATTGCAACCGCTGCGAAAGATGTACACCCGTCACAGGAAGTGGGCGCAGGAGCCTTGGGGTCCCGCAACGCGATGCCTTCAAATTAGAGCACCCTTCATCTCTGAAACCTTATACTTCCGTAATCGCCGACACACACACACACACACACACACACACACACACACACACACACACACACACACACACACACACACACAAGGATAGATAAGATAGATAGATAGATAGATAGATAGATAGATAGATAGATAGATAGATAGATAGATAGATAGATAGATAGATAGATAGATAGATAGATAGATAGATACTAGCGTTCGCAATGACCATGGCAACGCTAATGAGGGGGGGCGCAGGTCATGCGCTGCCGACTTCAAACACGCGCGCCGCATCCCCGTGGAACGCGATACGCGAAAAACTTCGCCCGAAGGACGCGCGGAGACGTCCCAAGGATTTCGTTTCACGCGGCAGGCAACGCGCGTACATCTATAAATGATATTTATGAAACGTGACGACTAATATCGGCTCATCTTTTGCTTACAGCGACGGTGGGATAGGTTGGAGAAATTCGATCAGGCACATCGCAAATCGCCGGGGGACGATATACACGTAATAACAATACCGGATATTTGATGAAAGGCACAAAAGGCAGACGACGGGTGAGAGCCAAATGTTATTAGAGATGCAATCTGAAGCACGCAGCTCAAACATTTAGCAATCACGCTTGCTTATTTTCTTTCTTTTCCTTTATTTTTTCAGGTATATAACGGACACGAGCAATATCTCTGCCCGCGCACCCCACTCTCTTCGCGTGTTACGTAGGCTATTTAAGAAATGCGCCGAGACACGGCGATGCCGCCGCGTAGGACGACGCCGAGCGGGCCGCCATGTTGGAAGGAAGGACTAAGGAAAGTTGCGCCGTTATTATCTTATAATCAGCTTATCTCCGCGGCTTATATGCCCTAGCAAAAACGCTGCCGGCGATGTGGATCAACTGCGGCGTGCGCAAGACACATGAGCGCGCTTTTGCTAATGCCATTGCTCTCCCTAATAGTGCATACCTAATTGGGAGATGAGCTGACAACGTGACATTCAATACACGTTGCCCTATCCCCCATTTCCCATTGTTTTTTTTTTTGTAACTCATTTTCTTTACCCGTGCAGGGGGTGGCGACTTGCAAAAGCTTTGCGCAAAAGCCTGAGTTGGACAAAGGCCAGATTGCCTCCAAGTTTTTACCCGTAGGTCATCCTATGTAAAATGTACAGAAAGAAAGCTAAGCCCAGTTCCGCCTAGTGTGAAATCTGCTGAAACAGCGGGGCTTCGGTTCTCCTGTGTTTCCTCCGTGATTTTCTACCATCTTCTGTGATTTTTTTTTTTTTTTGCCACCATAGCGGCACAATGACAACGTCAATCTTTGGCGACAACATGTGTCATTGGCTCCTTGAGGTCCTTTAGTGAACCACCCTGAGTGCAGCAGCCTGAAAATGTCAGCAATGTACAGTGCTCAGCGATCCAAACAAGACACTCGTAACGCACGGTTATCGGCGCCTTCTGGGTCACCGCTTTTCTGTTGTGGACGCTGAAGTGGTTTGTTCCCGCTTTTAATTTAATCGATGGCCTTTACGACACATTGCGGTTCACTCTGATCCATGTGTGATCGCCCACCGCACTCCTGTAGCCCCAAATGCGCCGGCCACCACGCTGTCCGAGCCCCGCCACGGTGGTCTAGTGGCTGTGGTACTCGGCTGCTGATCCGAGGGTCGCGGGATCGAATCCCGGCTGCGGCGGCTGCATTTCGATGGAGGCGAAATGTTGAGGCCCGTGTGCTGTGCGATGTCAATGCACGTTAAAGAACCCCTGGTGGCCGAAATTTCCGGAGACCTCCGCTACGGCGTCTCTCATAATCAGAGCTGGTTTTGGGACGTTAAACCCCCACAAAACAACCACCACGCTGTTCGACTGCAGCGTGGTGGCCGGCGAATCCGAAAACAGACCCGATGGGCACAAATCCGATGACGATGATCACACACACCGGCGATGAAGGAGATACGCAAAGCGCATGGTGATGATGTTAATTAAAATACAGATGACGACGACGACGTGCGTGATAAATGCCCACAATACACTCACTCATGAGCTTTGCTTAAAGACCTTGATCGTGCACTGTAAATACTTGGCTGAATGCCAAAGAATTCCTCGTAGGCATTCTCCTCGCTGACTGCTTCTCAAGACACCGATTCCCACAATGCTTGGGATCTTGGAAGTTTCTTTCTTTTCTTTAGGGGCGAAGCTCCTTATGGCGTGGGTCGTTCGTCCCTTGTAGTCGTAACCACCTCGTTCTAGGATTGCGCTCGATAGCTCGCGCGCCGGGAGGCTCGCGCTCGCCCTCGGCGAGTTCCTCCCGGCGCGCGAGCTCTCTCACTCTTCCATCTGCTGTCTTGTGTGAGAGAGACAGAAAGAGAGAGAGAGAGAGAGCGAAAGACTGTCCGTTTCTAACGACGATGATGGGTTTGTGCTAGCGCGTTACGGCGCGTGTAAGAAGCTGGTGTAAGACGCTGTGGCCTCTCCGCCTTATACTCTTTCAGCAGTCATGTGATGGCGTCGGCAAACGCGGTGCGCGTTCCGGCCTGTGTAAGGGGCTGCGTAAGACACTGTGGCCTCTCCCCCCTTACTAGAGTGTACTGCATGTTTCTAACGCGTTTGTGCTAGCGTCCCCTTAAACGCCAGATCCCAGCGTTCGAATAGAGTGTTTCTCACGTCTTTACATGATGATCGACTGGGCGAATTACACGGAGGATTAACGATTCACCGGTGATTCACTCCGGAGCTTCGCCCACTCATCATCATTCACCCCGAGGATATGCTGTGAATTTTTTTTTAACACGATAGTCTTTCTTGGAATACTTGAACACAGAAATATGATCTGTCATTTCTCTTTGTCAGTCTGTCGCTCGACTCAGCCACCCGGCCAAAGCTTAAGCACTTGCCTAACGCCCAGCCATCCTGAACTGCTAGCTGTGCTCATACTTGTGAACATTGTCGATTAAAAAAGCAAATATTACGCATACCTGAGGCTCAACATCAATATGTATACGTATTAGGTGGTGTGTTCCTTTACTAGAAAATACATAGATACGTAATTCTAAAGACTCTTAGTGTTTCTTAGGCTGCCCTAAAAATGCGACGCTATGCATGAAGAAGGCCTCTGCCGACGATTTGGTGCTGCCACCTGGCAATTGCCCAGGGATTCTGCACAAGCTCATGTTTCCCGACAGCGCTGCCTGATGGCGTCCATATCTCCCGCATCGTAGTACGGCTGACAGAAGACTATCGTCTTTCGACGACATTTGCAGGGAAGCACGCAGACACGCGGCCAATTTTCTTTTTAGTTTTTGAGTAGCTGGCGACTCAAAAATGAAGCCAAGAAGCGTAAAGAAAACACAAGACCACCACGCGCTATATACACGGCCGCGACGCGGTGACGCTTTTATCAAGGTCAGCTGCCAAACGAGGAGGCAGGCGGCTTTGGTGTCGCCCGATCCATCATCGTTGCTTAATCGGGCAACGAAAGCGTGATGACTCTATCGGAAGTGCCCGCATACAGAAGGGGTGTCGCCCCTCTCGCCTCCGCGACGTCACCGTACCCTTCTCGTTATTGTCGTCATCTCTCTATCTGCTATTTATACATGCACCTTTATAGTGGCTATTCATGTTAAACGGACAATAAAATGAAACACTACTTTTCTCACATTAGTAGGTTAGCTTTTCACAATGCAAAAGAGACGCGAATCTTGCGAGGAGAGCACCCTCAGTGAGCTAGGAAACGCACAAAAAGGAAATACGTGCGGCGAAGCCGCTTTTAAGTTCCAACGCTAAAATACCTGACGTCACAGATATTTGACGGCGTCTTCCAAGGCACACGTAAGTATTTATCGGTAGGAAATACCTACAATGTGTTCCCGTAGGAAGCCACAGGCTTGCAGCACAGGGATCTTCAGAACGTTTGATGCAGAGAATTAGGCAGGAATGCAAAATGAAGTAATCAGAATTCTGACGTCATTAGCTTCCGAAGCTTCCGCGCGAATATGAAAACGAAAGGAAGTTTTATATTCACTTCCTTTTTTTAATATCGAACATCATATATTGAAACTATATAACCACATTCGAGTTCTCATAAATCTAAATTATCATTCTAAACAGCTTCAGCTTTTCACTTCAGTCGCCCTTTACAAGGATACTTGCTTTCAGTCACAGTTACAATGATACATTTTAGCGTCCCAATCAGCATGCTAAACAACACGCAGGACACATTGAGATGAAGAAACGATCAAAGAGGTGACGCGACGCGCGCCGACGCTACGCGCACAGATTTCGACACGGGAAGTAAGGACATCCGGGAAATTTCTTCTTGATAATCTCATGCTTATACGTGGCTTAGTCCTGCGTGGCAGTTTTTGTAATCAAACTTGTTGGCAGAGGCACTACATAGACGAAAAAAAAGATATTGTTAACAAGGCGACGCGTAATCTGTCGACCGAATTTTTGAAATTGTTCCTTCGGTCACGGTTTGTTAACACGCGCAGAAAGAAAGAAAGAAAGAAAGAAAGAAAGAAAGAAGAAAGAAAGAAAGAAAGAAAGAAAGAAAGAAAGAGAGAAAGAAAGAAAGACAGAAAGAAAGAAAGAAAGGAGAGGCATGATGACACGATCTGTGCGTGATTGACGTTCTGTTCTCCACCGTTCACAGCGAACAGCGCGTGGCACGCGCTTACTTCTTATATACCACACGTGACACGGGACACCCTCGACACCCCCCCCCCCCCCTTGTGGGGGGTGTGGGCCACCCTCGACAGATGCCTGCAGCGCAGCCCATTGTAGGCGACCTCCTCCCATCGCTCGCAGGGCTAAATCCTCTTACAACCGCATTTCCGGCAGGCACATACATGCAACCTCGATGTTCAATGGCACGCACCTGCGGTGTATCTCCTTTTTTTTTGTTTTTTCACGTACACACACCGTACACAAGTGAACGCGGCGTGGTCCCCCCAGCTCATTCCATTGTTTCCGCCGTTATCTCGGCCCTGCTTCGCGAGACACATCGACCCCAAACCGGTCGCCACCCACACTGCCGCAGGCCCAGGGCGTGTTTCAAGGCAGCCGCGACCGCGATCATACGCGGCGCGGGTTATCGCGTATCAAACAATCGGAAGGACGTACGAGGCTGTCCGGTTCGGCGCTGTCGTACGGCGACAGGCACTTTGCTACCGAACAAGGAATCCAGCCGATGCACGATAGCCGTTCTCACGTCGAAAACTAAAAAAAGAAAAAATAAAGGAAACAAAGAACACGCGCTGTTAGCGGCGCTGCTCCTAGTTTATATGACGATCGAGGCATTGTGAACCTACGAGGTTTCACCACTTCCAGTCACTGAGGCTGCACCTTTGTCCTTCCAACTTTTGAACGGTGCTGTTTTCTGACGGTAGCCTGCAGCACTTCAGTGCAGAACCTTGCACGTGAAAAAAACAAACAAATAAAAACAAAGGGAAACAGAATTGCAAGCCATTTTCCTATCGACAAAATGGGGGCCAAGCGAAGCTTGGCATGCATGTGCCTCTTTCCCTTCTTTTCTTTCTATCTTTCTTTTTCTTTTTTTTTCCCTTCTTGCTTGCTTGCAGCTGCTTGGGTTGCGTCTACTGCTTCATGCATATAAAATTATGTTTAAAAAAGCGCGCGTACGGCGAACCGAGAGCGGCTGAGTACAAATGAGGATGGTGGACGCCAGGGCGGCGCGTCAATAATTTCCGGGAAAATTATTCCAGGATTTTCTGTAGAACAGCAGAATTCCCACCCAACTATTCCGGAATGGTTGCCTAATGTAGAATTGCTGTTGTCAATGCAAAATTTCTTTCATCCCCTACGTTCTCCAAGGGCAGAGGACGGCAGAGGACTGAAACTCTAAAAAAAGAAAACGCGCATGAGTTTATGTAGCTTCGCTCTCAGTCAGATGTCAGTAGGGCTAACCAACAAACGCATGTAGTGGCTCAGTTTCTTTCCCTCTCTGCCTACTTTCTTCCCTCCTAGTAATGATTGCACCGTATACACTAATATGTTGACCTGTTTTGCTCTTCGTACTCTCTAATAAAAAATACAAAAGTGAAGGCGCTGTAACAATTAGCAAGATATTAACAAGTTCTATAAAAATAAAAGAATAACAATTCTGGAATTTCAATGTGAACCTGTATACGTCCACATCCGGGAGTATCGTTGAATGCGTCTGCACGCACGCACAAAACGCCTTTAAAAGTGGCTTTCCCTCACTAAGGGTATTCGTGCGGAGAAGCCCGTTTCTGCGACCACTTTGCGCGCACACGCACACGTGTGTGCGTGTGTGCCCACAAAGTGGTCACACACGTGATAACAGACATATACACACGTGTGTGTGTGTGTGTGTGTGTGTGTGTGTGTGTGTGTGTGTGTGTGTGTGTGAGTGAGTGAGTGAGTGAGTGAGTGAGTGAGTGAGTGAGTGAGTGAGTGAGTGAGTGAGTGAGTGTTCGACACGTAGGGTCGCGTGACTTCCATACTAGAGGAGTTCGTCCGTACTTGTCTTATACGTTTAGGGATGACGGTCCACCGAAGGAGCTTACGGCAGAAGCAGAACTGCTAGTGACATCTAGGCGGCGTTTCGCTCAACTACAATGCTTCTCTTTTTCTTGCACCGCGAGTGTTCTCGTCGAAAGAAAATAATGAAATTCTCGTAAGTTACTTGTTACGGTATCACCGCTAATGCTTTACACTAGCAGACGTGCTAGCCACATTAACATTAGCATTGTGTTTCTCTAGTTATGCTCCGCATGATCAGATGTCTCACAACCAGCGTTGCCGATCACGTATACACTTTTCCGGTAAACCGGTAATATCCCTAAACGTACAGGTCTACGCGCAAACTAAAATAATCTCTTAATAAGCCCAAACTCCGCAACGTTAAAGACAAAAGGGACCCAAATCGACGGGTGTTCAGAGAGCGTGAGTAAAATACACGCAACAAAAGCAAGTAGCGCGTTCAACACAGCGACGTCAACAATCAGGCACGGGAGACAGAAGATAAACGGACGTGTTCCAACGACGCCATCTCTAAATAGAAAGAAAGAAAGAAAGAAAGAAAGAAAGAAAGAAAGAAAGAAAGAAAGAAAGAAAGAAAGAAAGAAAGAAAGAAAGAAAACGGAACGTGGGCACCGCTTGTCTGGGGCGCGAAAGTTTTTGGAGCCAGCCCACGACGAGGCACAGAACAATGGAAACGCAGGAAGAGGGCCAGCCATGTCTTTTTCCTAAGGTACCACTCACATCACGGCGGCGCATGCCTTCACGACGCCAGCGTCGCGTTTAGAAAAAAAAAAAAATAGAAGAAAGAATAGGGAGGGGGAGGCAAACACGCGACGTACGTCGTACTACTTAAAGAGCGGTGAAAGTGGGGATAAAAAGGGGGGGGGGGACTACAGTCGTCGAAAGGGCTCAAGGACCCATTTCCCAGACGCAGTTAAAACAGACAAAAAAAAAAACAAATCAACAGCCTCCAGACAAGTCAATCACGCTTTATAACGAGTCACACGGCGAAGCTCACGTGACCTAGCTTCATTCAGCTCGGCTCTTGTATACCTACGAAGAGAAGATGGCGACCGCAAATTAGCCCGCGCGGAAGAGAGGTCATCCGAAGAAATGCACGCTGGTACGTCGTGGATTGAGGAGGACCTCGGAGATGGTTTGTTCCTTGCGTGCGTTGTTAGTGGTACGGGCTGCGCGCTACCCCAACCGTAATTCCGCTATAGCTCGCTACGCTTACAGTACACTAAACGACGTACAACGGCATTAAGCGCATCGTAACGGCCACCTGCGCAATCTGAAGGAGACTCCGATAACTCGTCTTCCGTATACCCAGCAATCAAGGAACGATCGAACGGCTGTTCGAAATGGTATCCCGTCGAAATAGTATAGGGAGGCTGACATTACGGAAGTGAATTAGGCAACGACAACTAGCCGTGACTAGCCTCTTAGCCGAGGCCCGTGTACTATATTATGACTTGGTAACTAGCGCTGCAACACAACAGAGGACAAAAGAGACTGGCACACGGAAGTTGTCCACCAAACATTTGCCGTGACGTCTTAAATTGCCATAAGCGCCATCCTCCCTCGTTACAGCGCTGTTACTATAAATATTAATCGTGTTTTACCGACACGACCAATAGATACCGCTCTTCCGCACAATCTAATCATCGTATCTTACTAAGGAGAGATGACACAGGTTGATCAGAAGGCCTCTGATGCGCGAAAAACTAAGCGGTACACGTCACAACAAAACCTACCGTCTCCTCTAGATTCCTCGAGGAGAGTTCCAACGGACAAGTGCGTGATACTCCAGCTGATAAAATGAGCAGTTAAACTGCGGTGTTTCTTTATCATTCATTTTTGTCGTTGTTGTTGCTGTTCAGTATGCTGTCTGCGACTGAGGGAAAGTCAAGCAGGTAGGACTAAAGATGCCCGAGACTGCTCGCTGTTACGTCACAAATTTCCATGGCGTGCCCACAGGCCTGTAAATAAAACTATTTATCCTCTGCACAACGACCGCTATGAAATTTATATACAGCATTATTTTTCTTTTTCCACAAGACTGCTTCAAGCCAATAAAGCTGCAACCTGGGCTAGCTGGTATGGCTCCCGTATTTTTAACGACTTGATTTTTTTGTTCCCAACCTACAAGGGCTCGGAAAATAAAATCCTCCCACCAGACCTATACGGATTCGAAGATCGAATCGAACAGGATATGCTATTCGATTCTATATCCAAAATTTCCGATTATTCGCGAAACCCTACATAGAGCCCGTGTAAATCCTCAGGGGAAAGAGTTACGTTGCGTTACGGACACCACATAGCCTATACGCACTTGCCACAGAATTACTTGCGCATTCAAACACGTCAGCGGGCTCGTTACGCCGTCAATACAATGCAACCTTAGGTCCACGTAAAAGCAACCGTAATCGCCGGTCATTAGTGAG